>QUSF01000036.1:3649117-3704135 GCA_003676055.1 Chloebia gouldiae | reverse complement strand
TAATAATAATAATAATAATAATAATAATAATAATAATAATAATAATAGCAGCATTTGAGAGAATTGTTATTCAATTTTTGTTTTGCTTTCATACAGAATAATTTAATGACCTAATTCAGCAAGTGGTCATAAAAACCCATGTACCTGTCAAAGGGAATAGGATAGGAAAGGGCGATAGTTCAGCCAGAAACAGGGCCAAAGGCAAAGTTGTTTCTTTTGATGTTGTCTTATTTGGGTTAAATTGCGTATTGAATTATATTCTAAAATCGTCCTCTCCTACTCATTTATTCTAATTATAGTATTTGATTTTACCAATAGGTACAGTGTGAATAGTTATCTTTTATACCTATATTTCATGGAAAATGAAAGATATTTATCACAGAGACTTGAAGTCCTGCATCAGTAACACATTGAACACCAGTGTTTTATTTCATACCACTCAATTATTTAATCATGGTTGTGGTATGATATAGTGATGACATTGTCATTGATGCCATCAGGAAAACCACAGCAATAACAAGTACCACTATTGAGTTAAACATTATTGAGAAGCATTTTCAAAGGTAAGGTTCTGTATCTGTAAATTACACCTGAAGTGTAATAGATGCAGACTCAGACAAAAGTTTATTTACCCCAGGTCAGCTACACATATAGAAGAAACATAACCATTGCTTTGTAAGAGTACATCTCTCATAATTCATGCTGGAATAAAACATAGCAGTAATCTCATTAGAAGAGGAAGTATTTGTAGCTAGGATATATTTACACCTATCGTCTTGAAGTATTATGCTTGTGAGAATATATAAGCCTATATATAAAATTAACACAACATTTAGCATCCCTCCATTTATAGTTGTGTACAGAGTTGGGAAGGAAAAAACCTTTTTCTCTTGATCTGATTTTTATCTGGACTGTCTTTGAAGAGCCAACGGCCAAATGGTTGAATTGTTGACACCCTCAATTTTATCTAGGAATTTTTTCTTTCTTTTTCCTCACCCCCCCCCACCCCCACCCCTTTTTTTTTGGTTGTTGTTTGGTTTTGTTTTTTGTTGTTTTGTTTTGGTTTTGGTTTTGTTTTCCTTTTAAATTTTGTGGGGGTTTTTTGTTTTGTTTTTGTTTATTTTTGTAACAGGAATTCTTCTTCTTTTTAAACTGAGTTCCCCATTCCAACGCAACTGTAGTCACTTCCTAGTGAGCTGAGTTTGGTCTCAGCAAACCATTCAGCAATGTTGCTTTCAATTCCTTATTATATCTTTTATAGTTATTTCCTCTACTCAGTTATTGCATTTGACCTCCATCTGTCTCTCTGCAGAGTTTTGTGCATTGTTCAGCATCTGATACTCCTTTTAGTCAGAGGATTTTTTGTTATCTCTGCTGTGTGCCAGGACCTTCTCTTGACATTGTGACAATGACTGTAAGTCACATTCTCAAATGCAAAGATGTTTTGTCTTCAGAACACATCTCCTACCTCTTCTTCCACTCATGATGCATCATGTAAAGAGAGGAGGTGAACTGTTCACAAGAATCATTGAAGTTAAACTTTAGAGCTTCCCAAAACTTTATAAAGCTATGATTCTGAATGCAGAATGCATAACCTACAAATAATATTGTTTAGGGTTTTATTAAAAATATCTCCTGATGCCATACAATGAAATAATACTGTTATTAGTTCAAAATATTACTTGTATCTTTCTAACTGCTGATTGATAATATGACCATTCATTGTATTTTTATAACATACACCCTACAAAAGGTTTTTGTGGAAGTTCTTGACAAGAGTTTTCAAACCAGTGCTTAATTTAGGTGTTTATGGTAATATTAGTGATATGTGGTTTAATCCCATTAAAATGCTGGCAAAAAAGACCAGAGTCATAACAGGATTGTATGTATGTAAGTGTGCAGACATCATCAATTTCCAAACATCCAGAACTGCCTTCAGATAAACTGGGCTTCCTGGTCAAAGTATGGATTATTTTTCCTCTTTATGTCCAGAAATACAACTGTTCACACAGAGTTTTCACAGACCTTGAACTATGTGCACAAGTCTCCCAAGTCAGATGATGATTCAGAGGAAATATCATTTTCCCTGCGGATGTGCATCCATAGAAAATGTTTTTTACATATGTTTTCATTTCAGCCAAAATGTAACAGATCAAGAAAAACTCTAAAAATGGCAACTCTGTGATTTAGATGAAGAAAAATTATGGTCATTGAGATAAAACATCATTATAACTTTTTATGTCAAACAAATTCCAGCAGCTTAGTAAGTCTTTGATGAGACATTTGACTCCAGAGCAGAACGAGCATCATCAGACCAAGCAGGGGTCGCTCCAGATGGCAATATTTGTATGTAGCTGAGATCCAGATACAAGGTGGATTTGAAGTGACATGTCTTTGAGGAAAGCTATTAACAAGATTGTTCTTCAACAAGGACATCCTACAACCAAACCAACTATAACAAGATAATCTCACGTGAGAGATAAACTCAACATTTGTTCCATGTGATGAAACAGCCCAGAAACATAATAAAATACTGAGGAAACACTGTGAACTGATCAGTTTGGGAGCACTGGATAAAAGCAAATTCCAACCTGCTTTGTACCTGAGTATCTGTGCTTTTTGTTTCTTCCCGTGGTCTTTGCTCAGAAATACCTTGAAAAGATGGTAGTTTTGGAGAGAATCCTATTATTAAAGAGAAAATCAAGACAGAATTTTAGGTTTGCAAGATGATAATGTTTGGAGAGTGTATCTCTCCAAACAAAGAACTTTCCTGGTCAAATATGTACATTTGCTATAAATTTCGTATGTACTTCCAAACAATATAATTTTTTTTTTTTACTGCAGCAATGGGCTTGGGATGTAACTAGTTATGTATCAGATTCTGATACAGCATTAATTTTGAGAGCCAAATGCCTATTGTATTTTTATCACAAGAGTTCCTATAGTGGAAGTTAACTTTTTGCAAATGGTGGGGGAACATGGAACCTGAAAACTGCATTATAGATTAATATTCTGAGACTTTATACAAAAAAAGTGGTTACAGTGTCACAATGATGTTCAGCCTGTGATGTTTTAGCAAGAAATAGGAAATAAAACCTCTGATATTGTTATAATACAGTAGATTTTTAAGTGTTTGGATTTCATTCAAGTGCATAGCAAAGCACTTTAAAAACATTAAGAGAATCAATCACTCAAAGAGCCAAAATAGGTAGTTAATAATTGATTCTGTGACAGAGAGAAGTCAAGTGCCCTGCCCAAGACTGTGGAAGGAGACAGTGTCAGAACCAGAGTTACAGGAATCATCATTTCCTATTTCTCAAGTTGATTTGGTTTGTTCCTATCAGAAACTTCCTATTCTCTTTCTCAGTAGGTAGTCAGTTTGTCACAGACATGAATATTTTTGACCTTTGTAATTTCATTCTAATTACAATATTCTTTGGAATAATCCTTTAAAAATCAGTATTTGCCACAATATTCTGTAGCAGAGTATGCCACAGATGAATTATGTCTTTATGTAAGTCAGTATGAGAGGAATGAGGAGCTATCTCTTCTTATATGAAAGCTCTTTATTTCAGGAAACATTACTTTATGTTACTGCAATTGCAACTACTACACAGCAATTTTTTTCTCTTCCTGGCAAACCCCACATTATTAATTTAATCTGAATTTTAGGGTTTTTTTTTTCTTTTGTATCTTTTTCTATAACTAAGAATGACTAGCATGGTTCTGGTCAATCATATGGCAGAAAACACCACTGTTAAAGCAGCAAGTGTGTGTTGAGCAATATTCATTATGTAATTATTTCAGGAATAGCTGGACAAGGTAACTGAATTTTTTACACTATTGACCTTGTGTTAGGTGCCAATATGCACCTAACACAATGCAAATTAGGATTTAAATATGGTGCTTGAGAAGGGTGACTTGTGAGCCTTCCTTTGGCACCTAGGAGTGGGTGCTTCCTCATTGTCCCCTGTGCAGACCATGCCTCACAGCAGTGTGGACGATGGGGGCATGGGGGGTGCAAAATTCCAAAAAGATCCAAGCATGATGACACTAACAAATTGAGAGACAAAAATTTTGTGGTGGAAACATTATTGTGCTGCAAAACGCTGCTTTGACAAAACTTAAATTTTCTATGAAAACATTCAGTTTTTCTCATATTTTCTGATAGAAACTCAGCAGTTGCTACCATTCACCCATCTCCCCAACAGCTTGCTTGGCAGGCCTGAGGGATCCAGCTTATGTCAAGGTTCCCAGCACTTCCAGGCTCTCTGTTGCAGGTGTGAAAGGCTTGCAGGGCCATTAGCAGGTCTCAGGAGCAGTATGGGATTCTTCCTTCTTTGTGCTGAAGTATGACATTGATGGTGTTGGGTTTGGTCTGGGCACTTTTGTTTATTATCTTGTTTATTTTATTTATTTTGTTTATTATCTTGCATATTATTTTGTTTATTATCTTGTTTGATTTTTTTTCTTAATCTGTCATCCACAGCTGGGATCCTTTTCAGTGCCAAAGTTTTTTATTCTTCTTTAGAGCATCAGACTTTCCTGCAGAGCTAGAAATCTAGGTTTTGTTCCACCCTGGACCTCCTCACTTCTCCATAGAAAAGCATTCAGTATTTATCTCAGGAAAATCAGGCTCCTACCAAAGTGAAAAATGGCTGCATCTCATCATGATGAATTACTGAAGAATATCGGAGGGGCAGAGGGATGGCATTGCTATCAGGCAAAGATGCTTTTTGGGATTGCAGTACCTAAGGATGAGAAAACTACATTGGCCTACCAAGAGTAAATATTTCTGCCATATTTTGGTATTATCAGTATGTGTTTGGTATTATCAGTATGTGTTTGGGGGTGGAAAGAAGCAGCTCAACAGTTTGGTTGCTGTCATATTCTCTATTCTATGTTTAACTTTATTTAAAACCTTGGCATTGAGTTCAGAAGCCGTTATGGGTAGACTGCCAGCAGGAAGAGGTTCAGTATGTTGATCTTTTCATGTTGCTTTTGTTCTTTGCTCTGCTGGTGCTGGGTTGGTCAGAATGAGGAAGGGTTACAAGCTGCTGGGATGAATTACAAAATTTCTACCTGTAAAAGTCAAGACTTTATTTTCAGTTGTAAATGCAGTAAAAATGAGAGACAGTGCTCCTGTGCTCCATGTCTTTGATTTGGCCATGGCTCAGGGCTTTTTGCCTTTAATTTAGTGGTACAATAGCAAGATTGACTTTGTCATGAAGTTTGTACCACATTGTGTTCTATATTGTCTTGATTTCTTCCTCAGTCATTAATAAATTCAAGAAATACAGGGAAATATATAAAATATATATTTTTATATAAATATATAAATATAAAATATATAAAATATATAAATATATAAAATATAAAATATATAAATAATATATAAATATATAAATATATAAATATATAAATATAAATATAAAATATATATGTTTATATATAAATATATAAATATGCCAAGTATAAGGCAGATAGAAAGAACTTCATTGAATGCAGTTATTCTAGTTCCAATGTCTTTCTTTCACATTAGCTCTCCTATTTCATTATTTTCCCCTCACATTACCAGTCATCTGATTCTCCTGCCCATAACATTTCTTTCTAGCTGATTCAATGCTCTGATGATTCCTTCTGAAATGATTAAATATTGATAATGAGATTATACTAGTCTCAGATACCAGATGCTTTGTCACCCACTGGAGATACCCAACATTGGGCAGGATTTTTACCAATGGGTTTCTGCAGCATACGTAAAGAGACCTCGCATCTCTCTGCAGATATGAAGATGAAAGAGCCTAGGCAATCTTAATAGTCCTCTGTAGTTTGTTCACAGCTGAATCAGTCTTGGTGACCAGCATTCCATGCAGAAACAATTAGTGCTACCAGAAACATGCAGTAGTTCTGCTGAAATGATCTTTTACAGGCTACAGGTATGGTCTCTAAAGGCTTAGAAATTTTGGTCGTTAGTGGAGAATTGTTATTGCTTTGATTTATTCTTGTCATCGCCTTGTCTTTGAGGGAGGTTTGAGAAGGTAGCTGTCCTGGAGGGATGCACAGATTCATTGACAAGCAAGAAACTGCAGCTGTAGAATATTTTTGGAAACAGAAACACAGCCACATATTTTTTCCAAATGAATTCACAATTCCTAGGTACAGAGGGACTGGGCACAGCCAAAACCACTTGTACAAGAGACCACTTATGTGAGAAAACCCATGCTTAAACATCCTCCAGCCTATTTGCCGGGAATGAAGCATGGTATTTGCATGTCAGTGAATTCCTTTTATTTTAATGTACACATTTTGTGAGATGAGTAGAACTTTTCTCACATCTACAAAACAAAGTGCCTGTGCTTGGAAAATTATTAGAAGTGATGAAGATAAAGATTTAGTTGCTTTGGCAGAGCCATTGGAAAATCTTGCACAATGCCTACCTAAGCTTTGTCTGGCTCTAGCTAATGTTACTACTCTCCCACATGCAAGAACATTAAATCAATTTATGAGTATTTAACATTATTTGTGATCTACTCAATTGTCATTAACCAAATAATAGATCAGGAAGGAAAAATAAAAGAGCAAGAGAATGTTGCCAGCATTTCTTTTCTGTTTCTTTTATTCCATTTATAAATTTCAAAACTTGCTTAATCTGTCCTCCTCATCTACCCCTCAGCTTCTCTCTTCCATTTATCCATGGTTTAATCCCAGCCAACAATCAAACTTGCCCACTTCCCCACCAGCAGGATTAGGAAGAGAATTGGAAGATACTAGAAAATCTATGGAGTGAGATAAAAACAGGTTAATACAGAAAGCAAAAGCCACACACACATACAAAGCAAATCCAGGAGCTAATTCACTGCTTCCAATGGGAAGCCAGGTGTTCAGCCATGTCCAGGAGAGCAGGGCCCAAGTACCTGTAATGGTTACTTGGGAAGACACACAGCATCACTCCAAATGTCCCCCACCTTCTTTCTTCTTCTCCCACTTTACATACCACAACACTTAAATTTCCAGACTTTCATGTATTGAGTCATTTCCTGTGAACCATGCAATGTGGTTTGCTTGGCGCTGTGCAAATTAGAGGAACTTTTAACGAGACTGTATCCTCATGTGTAAAACCACATTTCAGATGTTCACCAAATACACCAGACGGGGTGCATCAGAAGCTGTTGGTGACTGTGTACAGAATAAGAGTATGAAATGTTATTGTCTGCTTTGGGTCCCCTCTTCAATCTCTCTTTGGCCACCAATATTTTGTATTCACACTGTAAAAAGTACTTCTGGTTAGATATTTGAATTGGTTAGTTTGAAAAAGCTTGATAATTTCTCTAAAGTAAGGCAAAGCCAAAGATCCTCTCCAGTTATTGTCAGGAGGGTCTGTACATAGAATGCTTTCATTTTAATTACTCATCAGTGTTTTTTATTAAGATGTTTCTCTAGCAATCTAGAAATAAGGGATGCAAGAGGAATTCTCACCTGTATTCTTTAAATTGTTTCATAAATTAATATTTGTTTAGCTATGAAAATGAGAAAGAATGGAAGTATGAAAGAATGAAAATATTTTTTAACAAACTGGAGTCATAAAACTGTTTGTACCAGTCCCACAATTAAAATACTTTTAATATTTTTAATAAATTAAATTACTTTTAATAGTTACACCATTAAAAATATTGAGATGACAGCAACATATTTCTTCTATTGCAGCACCAAAAAACATAATTTAGATTCAAAGAGATCTCTATGGGTCAACTGGTGCAACCTTCTTCTCAAATGAGAGCCAATTTAGACCAGGTTGCTCAGGGATTTGTCCAATAATGTTTTGATTAGTGCAGAGGATGGATATTCACTAGCATATCCAGACAGCCTTACGTCTAGATTAGCACTTCATTTGTGTGCTTTTGGAACACAACCTAGTTAATAATCACAAAATCTCTTTGCTCAGATTTGTGGCATGAAGTGGTCTTGGAGGCACAGATGGGATTCCCGTACCCTGGAAATGAAAAACAGTCTTCAGAAGACCATCTAACCCACTCCCATCACTAAAATTGTCAATACACTGGTACAAACTAGAGGTAGTCCAGATTGTTAGTCTTAACTAGAGCCCTCAGAACACACCTCATGACCACCTTGGATACCCAGGAGTTTGACATTACAGATTCTTCCCTGTGGTGCCACTTTACTACGTCTAACAATATAGACTAATTCCTGTTGTTGGTCAAATCCCAATTTGGTTCTACAGTTTTTCTGAATCCTGGATTCATAGTTACCCTGATAAATCTCTGTCTCTTTAAACCAAGTATTATGCCATTGATTTTATTAACTAGAAATTAAGACACATGCAAAATTATGTAACAAGTCATGTACAGTATAGGAATTTTATAATCCAGGTTCCTTTATCTCCACATTTATCCTTTCTATGCAGTAGTGCAAAACATTTTTATGTATTTGAGTTTTCCCATACACCTAAATAAAAATAATATCATGTATATGCCTAGTATTTTCTAGTATTTTTGCATGATATTTTCTGGTTCATTGAGGGGTTTTTTTGTTGCTTTTTTAAAAATTTTCACTCTGCTAATAAGATAAAAATGAAGAAAGTAAATTCTTTATAGGAAGAATGTTTCTGTTGTCTCCAAAATTCCAGAAATTTCAACACTGGTCGCTCCATGATGTTTTCAGCTCCCTGCATAGAAGATTAAAATGGATGTAAACAGCCATTATTGAAGAAAGCAATGCCATCATTAGTAGATTGAATCAAAGGTCTTTTTTTTCAGAGGGTCAAATCTTTTTGGACAGGGATGAGATGTTTTCAGGCAGAAGGACAACTCAGAACATGCAACTAAGAGTCAAGGGAGTCTCCCCTACATGTCTTTAGTGATAAAATCATGGAATGCTTTGAAATGGAAGGGGGCCTTGAAGATCATCTCATTGCAACCCTCTGCCATGGAAAGAGACATTTTCAACTAGACCAGATTGCTCAGAGATCCGTCAAACCTAGTCTTGAATACCTCCAAGGATGAGGCATCCACAACTTCACTGGGCAGACTGTGCCTCACCACCCTCACAGAAAATAATTTCTTCCTAATATAAACCCACTTCTTTCCATTTGAATTTATGCTCTCTTGTCTCATCTTGCCCCATCCTTCTTTTAGGTTGCCTTCAGATACTGGAAGGCTGCAATTTGGTTAGCCTGAACAATTAGCATTTCCTCAGAGCAGAGGTGCTGCTTCCTTCTGGTCAACTGCGTGGCCTCCTCTGGACTTGCTCCAACAGCTCCGTGTCCTTCCTGTGCTGAGGACCCCAGAGCTGGAGGCAGCTCTGTAGGTTGGGTCCCACCAGAGCAGGGCAGAGGGTCTGAACCCCTCCCTCCAAAGCTGCCCACGGGGCTTGGATGCATTCCAGGATGCATTTGGCTTTCTGGGCTGCAGGTGTCCATGGCTGGCTCATGTCCAGCCCCTCACCAGCACCCCCGTGTCCTTCAGGGCAGGGCAGCTCACCATCTGATCATCCCCCAGCCTGTACTGGGGGTTACTTTGTCTCTGGTAACTCTGCTACCAGGCTGAGTAGGATGTCCACCTGGTCGCATCTGATCAGAGGCCATCACTGCTACAATACACTGAAAGGCTTAGGTACTCCTTCCTTCTGGAACTCTGGATGGCCAAATCGTTTTTCAGATGTTTTTCATGGTGTTTTGGGAGCTCTGTCTGGCTCTCCTCATCTTTTTTTGGTAAGTTTTGAGGACTTGGTCCCCTCTGGGTGGACACCATAATTGAGCCTTCTCAGCAGGTGTAATGAGCAGCAGCTGATCTAAGTGCTTGTGCTGCAGCACCTTAGTGCCCTTCATACTCTCGGTGCCTGTACAATCTGCCCCACAACTGCCACACCTGTCCTTTCATGCACCACATCCATGGTTGCTCATGCTCCCTGGAGCCACTTAAATTTGCCACTCTGTTCCTGGCAACGTTCCCTCCGTGCCTGATTGGTTTGCAAGGGATTCTGGTTCCTGACCGGGCTTGGCGCTGAGTCCATGGAAAGACTGTACATGCTCCTACAGCCTGCAGGGTACTAAACAAAACTGTGTGTCAAGAAAAATAAATTGGAAGGGGAAAAAAATGCTCTACAAAATTATGTGGCATGTCTCATTCCTGTATTGTGTTGTGTGGAAACTCTTTTGAAACTGCATTTCAAAGGGCTGATGGATCAATGGGTGTATTTGCTTCAATTCTTCCTAGATGCTGCCTTAGATACACTGACAAAATCCCTCCTTTCAATAATTTCTGGCTTTGGTAAAAATGGGATTGTGATAGATAATAGCGAAGAGCACAGTAACATCAGTGTTAGCCTGAAAGTCTAAGTTCTGTACAAGAGAGAAAGATCAAGTGACTCACCTTCAGAAGAGCTGCATGTTTTAAAGACTGCTACTGTGCCAAATAGTACTGAATCAGTACACTGAAGGGAGCATAATGCAGCAGGAAAGATAAAAGAGAAAGGAAGAAACAAAGTAAACTAAAAATAAGATGGTGGTGACACAAGTAATAATTAATCTGAACAGACAAAGTGGATAACAGGACAATACAGTTAAAAAAAGAAGTCAAAAAATAAGCAGACAAGCTTTCTTTTCAACAGAAAACTGTAAGCCCTTTCAATGTTAAAGGAAGATACACTATGAGAGAAAATACTTCTTGATAAAACAGGGCAATTTCAGTATTAATATAATTTATAAAACTGCTAGTAAAAGGGAAGTAGGAAACCCTATATATATGAAGAATGGCCCTGTAAAAGAGCCAAATCCTTGATAATGGTGGAAAATTATAACTAGGCTTTTAAGGGTTTGGGGGCAGGTATTATGGACTGAAGAGGCAAGTTCTGAGAGGTTCGCTTTTCCAAATAGCATTAATTTTCCTGGGTTCGGCTTTAGCCAGCTGCTTTCCACCCAGGTGCTGATTTTGGCTGGAGTATTGGGAGGATAAATGCTATATCCTGTAAGCATGAAGTAGAATATTTGCGTAGTCTTTCATATTTCCCAGAGAATTCAAAATATATGGTGGAAAATAATGACAGTGTCATGCTAATCAACACATTAAGTATCAGAAAATCTGCAGCATCACTGACTTTCTTTGTCAAGAGAAGAACTCTTAACATTATGATCCAGTGGGTTCTTTGTTTGCCTGAATTATTTAGAAATGTTGTTTTGTATCTAAATACCAACAGTAATGAACCTCACTAGACTTCCTGATCATCAGATCTAAACGGTGGTTTTCCCAAACACTTCATCAAAAATTAAATATTACCCAACACCCTAGAAAAAGGGTCAGTCATTAAAAAATATTTTCAGGACAAATGCAGTGTTACAGATTATAGCTCAGCCAATTCTCTGTTCCTCACTTCTGCATTCTTTGCTGAATTATATTATTATCTAAAATATATAGAAAATCTCTTATGAAGAGTTAATTATCTGATTCTCAGTGAATCCATATTTGAGCTTAAGACTGTCACTGCTACCATGAGACAATATGTTTTCCCATAGGAAAAGTTGCTGATATAATTGTTTACAAGACCTTTTCCTGGAGAATGCATCCTAACTGACTCTGAATCTTTTAATGAATACCCATTTGTGCTGTAATACATCCATTTTAAGAACCATAAGTCTACCAAGGGATAGAATAGCATGCAAAACACACAGGTGGTAAGTAAACTGGTACATTCCTATTGATAATTGAGACAGCGGTAGATCAGTCTGGACATGCACTTATCCTATAATGCTACAGTTTTAGCTAAGAAAAATAAAATTTTTCATGACAGGTATCATCAGGATTTTTTTTTAAATCTCTATATTTTCTATTACTCTGTCTTTATCCTGCTAAGGGTATCAAAGTTCTGTGCCTGTTGTTTCCACACTTTCCTCTAATATTTTTACTTTATTTATAAAAAACATTTTATTAGAATCAAAGAGTTCCCTAAAAAATTACACAGTATTTGCAAAAAAATCTCTTCTCATAATCCACAGGTTTTAAGATAATGATGGTAAAGGATTAAAATTTCTGTAAATCTTCTAGTGTTGTGTGTCATCTATATAATTGATAAAATATCTTGTTAGTCTTTGTTACAAATGCCAGTGTTCAAGAACAGCTTTATTCTGAACTGTAGAGGGATTATTAATTTGAAATTGAAAAGTCAGTCTGCAGACTCTAAATTAAATAATTTTCCTTGCTAAGAACAGGGAAAATTGGGTGAGCAAGTAATTGAGTAGTCATGACGCAATAAGAACAACAAAGAAGAGGGGCTTGATGTCAGCAGAAAGATTCTCTGCTCAGAATATTACAGAAGTAATATTTTGGAGAAGATATGGAGCATTGTCACATATGCTTATTATCCCAATATCCTTTACATGGTAATCTCCATGCACTGCTGCTTCATGGAAAGGAAATGATAAATAGAATGCTCTGGACTTCCCTAGATAGGACTTATTTGAAAATCTAAGTGAGTAATACTCTTAAAAGATATTAATTATTAGCTAGGGGCAAGATAGAGTACTAGATTCCTACTGACAAGCAGATATTATTATTTTAGGCACAAAATTCAGTACAAGTTTCTGACTGCAGTACAGTTGAAACCAGTAACAGCAACATTACCACTAATAGTCATTAATTCAGCCCTAGAATTTTATGAAGTTATTTTTTTAGAAAATGCAAGAAAGATTCTGCAAGTTTATCCATTCACTCATAAAATTACCTTACATAAAATTTCTCACATGTTCACTACAGTGAATCCAGCTGACTGATTTTTTCATTTTTCACTAGTAGTAATCTGTCTACATGTCTATATAGACTCGTCTTCCAGTAACCATTCTTTAACAATATCTACACAATTCCTGCTGTAGAAAAGTCAAATAAATCAAATAAATAAGAGTATAAAATGTACAGGAAAAGAGCACAAAACCCCCATTGTATTGGATCATATTTCTAAAGGTAAGAAAGTAGAAGGTGAGGGGCTTAACCTATAAAAGTGAAATAATATCGGGCTAATGAGTCAAAATCAAACATATTGAAGAGAAAATGTGGCATAAAAACTACCAAAGGATTTAATAGAGATTGTGAAAATAATTATAATAAATCTCTTTGTCTATCGCTGAACAATGAGTTGGTAAAAGCAGTTCTGAGAGGTGTTACCAAGAGAGGATTCAGGACAGATCAGTAACAGCTATGTATAAAACATTGGGGTTTTAGCATCTTTCCACCTTACCTTAAAGATTCTGCTTTAGGGGACAACTGAATTGATTTCTTGCTTTAAGAATACTGTGACAAGTTCCTGAAAGGTTTATCACAAGAAACATGTTCTTTTCAGTGAAGATAAAATGCTGAGAAGATAACATGGAGAGGGGAGAGAAATGAAGGCATTTCTTTAGGTAGAGAAAAAACAGTGGTATCCAGTTTTTTACAGTAGAGGTGAGTAAGAAGGCCCAGGATAAAATTTTGTGAAAATTTTGTGATAAAAGCTAGGAATTCAGGGAGAATTTTTTAATAATGTCAGATTTGCAATATATGAAGTGAGTTGCCAAATTGTATCATCACAGTATTATAAATAAATGCAAGAGTTATCTTGACAGTTTTATGAAAAGGGAGGACACTGAAGGGTGCAGTGACAATGCAGCAAAACCTGTCCAGCAGACCTTTATGTCCTTTAGCATTCATTTTAATTACATTTCAGAGGGCATTACTCCTGTCACTTTTCACAGTCTGCTAAAGCTAGATGAATTTTGCTTCATTGTGTGACTTATATAGAGTGTCTCTGAATGTAATGCTTAGTATCTACATAAGAGCACTATCAACCACTGCTGAGGGCCAAAATTTTAGTTCATCTTAAAGAAAATAAGACTTAAATTGTGCCCCTGGAACATGTTTCTATATTCTTGTAAAAAAGCCCTTGATAAACCATCACATGCATTTAAAAATATGCATATTCTATTTATTTGTGTCTGAATTGTGTTTTGTTTGTACAAAATAAACATGTTGACATGTTTTGAGTAGATGCTGCTGACCTTCTATTGCATCAGAAATTTCTGGTGACCAATCCTGCTCCTGCAGACTCCTCAGTTTTATTATGGAAAAAGGAGAGATCACAGTAGGTTTTTCAAATGCTCATTTCAATGTGATCTGGGAATATTTGTAAGTCCTTTAAGATCTCACAACTTTCCATATCAACATGCAATGTTTTCAGATAAAGGGACATGTTTTCTCTCTCTTTGCAGATCATGACAAAAATGTGTTTCAAAATACATTCAGTATTTAAAATCAGAAAATTTTAAATATTATTTTAACAACCTTACTACAACTACCATCAAAAGGGCTTCTGATAGGCCAGGTAGTTTTAAGATTGTTTGCAAATTTAATTTGCCATTTCTGCTTTTACCAGGTTGTCTTTGCAAAAAAAAAAAAATGCATAGAAGAAGTTACCAAATTCCTATATTCAAGGATTTCCAACATAATGTAGGAATTTGGAAATAAATAGTTCCTTCTAAGTAATGTATATAACTACCTAGATTATGTAGAGCTTCCTGCTTTTGTGGAAGTTTTTATCTATTAACATCTAACTATGGGAGGTTAAAGAACTCAATGGTCAATCACTTCCAGTAGATATTTTCTTTTTTCATTTATTATACCATTACTTACATCCACTGATGTAATCTTTGAGTAATAGACAAGGATCTGTTTGGTCATATTAGTAAAGGAAGATTTCTGCTAGACTCCAGTGGTGATTTAGAAGGACACCAATGCATCTACCATAGTCTAATGAAAAATATGTCTCTTCTCTCCTAAAATTGTGAGGAACTACAATTAAAATTACTATTCATGTCATATTATCACCTTTGTGTTCTTCTTATTAGGACCTTGTGTAAATCATGAGAAAAGATGACAGATTTCACATATTAGTCATGGCAAAATGGTAAATTTCACAATTAGTCATAGGCTATTAGAAAATGATCTAGAAATCTAGTAAAAGTAATTTTAATCATTAAGCAGTTATTTAATATTGTCTTCATAGCAAACTTGAATGTAAGCATAGCATTTCACATTATAGTTAACTCTTTAATTTCTAGTTTCAATATCAAACACAAAGTAAATATTTTTTAAACACCTTAGATACATATCTCTGAAAACAAAATTTTTTGCTATATAGGGGAAAGTTTGCAACAGTGAGAGAAGTCAAATTTCTGTATTAAAATCTGGGTATTTCCCCTCATGTAACAAAATAAAATATCAAAATATGTAATATCAAATTTAGATACTTCCTGCAGTTGTGTTACTTAACTTTAAAAACTTCTGAATTTTGCACTTATAACTGGTTTTGAAGTGTGCCCAGAATTTTTTATTTATTTAATGAGTCTACAGAAACAGTTTTCCTACAGTTTGAGTTAGATCATTTATTATCTAACCTGTAATTTTTAGAAGGACGAAGATCTGCTGACCTTCAGCATCTACTCCTAATGCATCAACTATGTAAATTGCATACACTGAAAGTTATAACAAGATCTTCAGACTCCTTCTTTACCTTGGATCATGACGCTAATTTTTTCAGCTTATCCTTCATGACAGTTTGGGTCAGTGCCATCCATTTATGACAACCTTGGTTAGTATCATTATGTGTATTTACACATAATTTTAAGAAACATAATGCAATTTTGGTTGGTTCATTTTTCAGACACTGAAGACCTACAAGGACCTGAAGAGTAATCAGACTTTTCAATTCCAGCTGCACAGAGTTTCATAGGTTGACAAAAAGAGGAGAGTAAAGCAAGTGTGGGTTACTTAGGTTACCCTAGTGTGAAAATATGAGACAATTCATCAAGTACTTCTTTCTAGCATGCTTCTAAATATTTACAGCATCCTCACACTGTCGTGTGCTGTTATATTTCTCAAGTGCTTCTCTCTTTTTGAAATTATCCTTTAGTTTAGTTTGAAAGTATGACATCTAAACAATACTGGAATTGGCTGGACAGAATTTTTTTAACATGGTTTTGAGAATTAGAAAGCAAACATTCTTTATTACATTGCACTGGTCACCCAGAGGATCCTTCCTCTAACTGAGTGCCCAAGCATTAGGTAGAGTTTTTATCATACACACTGATTACATATTCATCAGCTACCCTGGTTACTCATTGTATATTTATTACTGTATTTTACATACCACATCCCTGTCAAAGTCCTTATATGGATGGTCTTTCTCAGGTCTTCTTTGAAGGTCTTCAATGTCTGATGTCCTTTTTAGGTGGCTTTTCTCCAACCCCAGTTTTTGAGTTAGCACAGTATTGTTGTTTTGCCTAAATTCTGCTTTGTCAGCCTTGCATTTTGCAAGCATGGCATCCTGTTTGCATTTTGCACAACTCTTGTTTGCCTAAGTTACATTCTTTATCTATTTATCCAAAGCTCTGCTCTTCTGTTTCACTGTCCTTATGAGAGTAAAATGCTGCTCTATTTCACTGTTCTTATCAAGTCGCCCCTTCTCTTGAAATGAAATCCTTAAGGGAGCTGGTCTATTAATATCTGTATTTCATTTTATAGTGTAAGACATTACAACAGCTGAATCACAATGGAAACTAAAACACACGGAGCAATTATAATGGACAATTACAAACATGTTTTAAAGTCCATCTGGGTAACCATGAATTAAGTTTGATCCAGATTTCTTCAGATCTGCAGGAGGTGTCATCTTGAGCTGCGCATTGTCAAATTTGTGTTTGTTTCTGGATTTCCTGGACATCTACCCCTTTGACAGAAAAAACAAGACTTAAGCATCTTGTTTTTTTCTCAGACAACTGTTTGATTACTTGAGTGGCTTCAGACCCTTTAATTCTGGAATAATGTATCTATGATTTTACTCCATTCAATTTCAATGCAGTGAAAGTTGTCAATAGGACTTGGTACAGTACAAATACACTTCAGCTGAAGCAAAGCAGTTGCCCAGACTTTCAAGTGGACCCAATCTCCTGGTAAGAACTCATGCACTGATATGTCCAGTCCCGTAAATCTAGAGACTGCTCACTAAGCACCACTGCTCACAGAAATTTCTGTGAAGTTTTGCTAAGAGAAATGAGGTAATTCTTCAATCTGACCCCTTCTTTTATGTGTCTGTTTCCTGGAATGTGTGGTACTTGGTAGGAGTGACCATAGAGCAGCTCACAGAGACTTGTTTTGCTGGTTCCTGGCAGCTGAACACTAATTCAAAGTAGGGCAACAGGCAAGGCTTGGAACCATGTTAAGGAGGTTTCCTGATATATTTTATGCAGCTGCAAATCGATTATGTAATTTAGCTCTCTAATATGCCACTAGCTTAGGGCCTATGTGTACGAAGATCCCAAGCTATTTTCAATGATTTCTTAGCTGGTAGTACAACTTCTACAATAAAATGATGACAACCCAAACATACCCTGAATCTAGCAATTATTTGATTCAAGTGTTTTAGTATCTTCCCTAGCCTGGTTGGCGCAAAAAAGGAAGGCTAGGTCACACAAAAAAAGGTGAACAGAACTAGAAGGTATTTCTAATCCTTCAGATTACAAATCTGGTATTTGTAAATCCACCAAAACTAGAAGGTATTTTTAAACCCCCTTTTTAGGACAATTCAGTAAAATCAATCTGCCTGTATTCATTTTAACATTTCCAGATTTTATGGCTCCTAAAACTCCTTTGCTATGTTAGGGTTGTTCCTTTCACAAACTATGTATTTTTTGATTCTTGATTGTAAAAGGGTACTTTTAGATCCCCTTTTAGATAGATTTTTTCAAATGTTTCAAAAGTTTTTCAGTAGTCCAATATGTGGCTTTGAGTTCGCAATCCACTATTTTGTGAACAATTTGTTCAGGAACTACTGTTTGCCCAGTTAAGGTAACTGCCCAGCCCTGTGGATCAAATTTTGCTCCTAAGGCTTAAATTAATTGACAGTCTCTAGCGCCCTACTTTGTTTTTTTCTACTGGGAGAAGTATCTCTGGCAAGGGTTTTAAAGATAAATCTTTGTTTTCAAATCTGCCTTTTTCTGCAGCCTCTTTGGCAGCCTTATCAGCTAAATGATTCCCCAATTCCAGTTTGTTCTTACTGCTTCAACTGTTCTGTAATGTATGACATTAACTTCTGCTGGTCTCTGAATACTTTCAAGTAAATCCAAGGACTGTTTTACATTTTTGGTCAACATGCCTTGAGATGTCAAAAGCATTCTTTCTTCCTAGATGGCTCAATGTGTATGTGCCATGCCAAAAGAGTATTTTGAGTCAGTTCAAATGTTATTGTGCTTTCCTTTACTCAATTCCAAAGCTTGAGTGATTGCAATTAGTTCTCCTTTCTGGGCCAAAACATCAGAGGGGTCTGTGCCCAATACGATTACCTGATGGTGTGTAGTCACTTCATAGCCAGGTAGCTGTTTTCCATCTCGCCCAAAGCTCCCATCAGTAAACAATTCCCAATCAGTTCTTTCCAAGGGGCTGTCTCTAGAGTTAGGTCTGCAGCAACACACTTCAACACACTTCTTTTATAATCTGTAAGCTATTGTGCTCTGTGGCTCCTTCTACTTGTTGGGCAGACGAGAACAGAGAAGGGTTAAAGATGGAAGTTGTTTTGAGTGTCACGTCATCTTGCTACAGCAAGACTAACTGATATTTTAGCACCAGTCTAGGAGACAGTCAGCGACACCCTTTTTGCTCAAGTAACAACTGCATCATACATTGTACATAAATAAGCACTAGAAAGTATAATAAAAATTTTCACAGACCCTGAAAAGTGGCAATACTGGAAGCCCATCTTAGTTTCAACTGATATTTTGATATTTATTTTGAAGCATATACATTTATAACTGCAAATAAAAGTAGCGTCTTGTTAGGAATGAGCAGAGAGAGAACTATTGATGGAGAAAATGTCATTACTGATGCCTCAGATGTCCTCCTGTTCAAGATGTGAATCTCACTGGTAAAATTTATGACGATCTGAAGATTCCACTGTTATTTGGGTAGCACACATGTACCTTATGAAGTGTTGTCACTTCAATACTTTCAGGAAACACTGGATATATTTACAAAGACAAGGCTTTCACTACAGTGTACCATGATTATATGTACCATCCTTGCAGTGCTCGTAGCATCAAAATTTGGTGCTGCCTAGCCAAAAGCAGACTGGCTGTGCCAGTGCTGAGCAGTTCACCTGAGCACTTACTGCTAAGACGCCTTCCATGTGTCTGACAGACAGTAACTGGAAGGAAGAGATAGCATACCTGGAAGTCCACAATATATACAGCTTTTCCAAATAGAAAATTTTGCACTAAAAAATGGGTTTTCCTGAGGAAGGTGTGGTGTCAGTTACAGCTAAGCAATTAAAAGAAAATCTGAGCTGACTATGTTTGTGACACTTTCTGATTTAAGAATCTAAATTGTGGCATAAAATATCCTTCATTCACCTGACATGCATTCAGTGATAAAATTTTCAGTGATGACAGAATTTTCCATAGACTCAACGATCTCCATTTCGATCTTCAAACTGTTGTTTTCTAGTGTTAAAAGTTTGCCTATAGGAGCAGAGGAGCCTGAAGAAGTAAGCCTAACTTGCATATAGCAATGTATACAAATATTGAAGAAATGCTTTACGGATATTGATTTTACTGTATTTTTCTTTGCACTGGTCTAGGTTAGAGGGAGAAGAACAGGTACCTTAGTTTCTAGTAGTCAGTACTATATTATGTTTGTGTTTTAGGAATGGTAGTCCCCAATTCAGTGCCCCCACTGAGACTCTCTAAACCATACATCTCTCTCTCTCTCTCTCTTACTCCCTTCTTCCCCCCTTCTTTTACCTGCAGTGGGCTACAGAGAACTGGAGGCAAAAAAGGCAAATATCGCCAGTTGAAATATAAGCAATGTGATAAGAAAATGAACAATAGCAGCAATACTAAAGACAGAAGGTCGAAGAAGTTATTCATGCAGAAAATCCCCAATGATATCAGATGGCTCCCTCCACCACATTTTCTTGACCAGAAGAAGCCCCTTCTTCCCAGAAAAGAATCCCTTTCCCCTGCTCCCAGCAAGGTGGTGTAAAAGAACCTCTGGGTCCCAGCCATGGCACCTTATGGACAAACCCTCTTTGCCCAGAACAAGACAATTCTATACACTTCTATAAATCGAAATTAAATGCTAAATGAAAGCACATGTTTTCATTAAGGTGCAAAGTAATAGCTCACTAGAGCTGTTCACCTTCCTGTCATTGAACATGTAAACAAACAAGAAAGTACTTTGCATTATGTTTACAGTACATCTTTCCTTTTTTATCCAGAGCCTCACAATTTTCTCACTTGTATAGTAATTGGTGTTGCAATAAGAACTTGTGGTATAGAGTTAGTTAGGCTCATGTGAGAACGATAACTTGGGTTAAAATTATTTTTAAAGTTGCGTAAAAACCTGAATAAAATAACATTTTCTACAGTGCTGAGAAAAAAAAAAAAAGAAAAAGAAAAAGAAAATTAATTGAATGTAAATGGGTGTAACATAATGTGAAGCAATGTAATTCTGGGACACCTCTTTTCCTATGTAATACAATTTAATTTGCTACATTTGTATTTCCAGTGCAGTGGCATTGTCTGATCAGTTGCAGATGATAAATCTGCAATTTGAAAAAAAAAACCCTAAAAAAAACCAAAAAACCAAACAAAGATTTCTTTGTGCTTTAAGAATGAAATTATCATTAATATGTCTGATAGAGATGTACAGTACCGTAATATTTGCACTTTGCGTCTGTGAAAGCTTTTCCTTTATAATCAAGGGTCATTACTATACAGTACTTTTTAATATATATCTAATCTCTACTGCAACCTTTCAAGATTCTGCTTTTTTCATGTGACTTAAATACACTTATCCATTTAAAACATGCATTTCATGTTGCTGCTTGTTCAAGAGCTTCTTGTGTATTAAGCTTTCACAGTAGACAAAACCTCGAGTTTTTAATTTGGGAATTGAATTTAACTTTTTGTGTAGCAATTCCATTTCTCATACAAACACTTTTACATTTCCCAGGATACTATATACATCTACTTTTCCTTGCTATTTACCAGAACTTTATTAGTAAACACTTGATAAGGGGAGCAGAGAAAAATAGTGTATGAAACTTTTTTGGCTTTTTTCTTTGGAGAGCTAACTGCTTAATTTTAACTGGAGGAAAGTACAGCATGCAAAAAAAAAAAAAAAAAAAAAAAAGGGGAGTTTTTCAAAAAAATTAAAAAAGAAGGATAGAAGGGAAAAAAAAAAGGAAAAGATAACTTTTTCATACCAGTGATGGAGCTGGCTTTACTACCTTAGGGCATTAATTACCATTTTAAGAGATCATCTTCTGTTTTCACATAGGACCTGCAGTAGCAACAATAACTTATTGGCAAATTCTTCACAATCAAAAGTTTCTACCTCAGATTAATCATGAGAGGGTTACCCTGAGGAGCTAAACTCGAAAGAATGAGGAAGCACTTAGTTTAAAAAGGGGGAGAACCAATGATTTGCTCTGACTCAGACAAATCCTGTCTTTCAGTAGCATACTTGTTTTTCTGAAGTAACAGAATTATTTAAAAAAATAAATAAACAAAACAAAAAATGCAATTGATAAAAACATCCTTAGATGATGGAACTTGACCCTAACACAAAACAACTTGCCCCTTACCTGCTCCTAAAAGTTAGGGTAGAGTTGGGAGTAAATTTTCATTTCTGCTCTCTAGGCTCTACCTGGTCTATAGATAAATATATTCTCCAGAGCTGTCAATCAAGAATTTTTCATGCATTTGGAATTCACTCAAAACCAGCCTAGCAGTTCTGGAGCACACAGGAGAAAAGATGCTTTGCTCCATTGCACTACTTTCAAATGCATTGCCTAAAATGATAAAACATCAGATATAGCGGATTATTAGACCAGATTCATTCAGTTGCTCCATTTTCTTAGTAGATTATTACATAGTGTGGGCTTTTATAGCGATGTTTTTTCTCTTTTTTTGCAGCAAAAATGGCCTTAGTGTTCATTATTTAAAGAGCAAACAGGGTAAAAAATTGACCTGGCATTTTCCATCTTGGGCTTTCTACTTGCAGGAGTCACAATGTGCTATAGTAGCCCATTGATCCAACTTCCCTTGTTTTTCACTCTTTTTTAATTTTTTTTTTTTTCACACTAATGGTAAGGGAAATATCCCAGTGATTGTTTGAACAACTTGAGCTTTATTGACCTGGGACCTACTTTCTGGTGATCCAAACATTATCTTGTGGTTTTAACATTTCTGCAGTTTCAGAATCAACAGCCACTGTAGACTTTCAGGGCTTTGTTTTCATCAGTTACGCCTGTTAGACATTTGGCTGTTAAAAGGGCTTTTGAGTACTTTTTGATTACAGTAAAAAGAAAAATGGGAAGAAAGAATTAATGTTAGCAAACTGTACTCCATAGTGGCATGTTGCAATACAAGCTTAAATATTCTACCCACAATATCTAGTAATGTTTCTACTACAAATGTTATGCCAAATAGTGACAATTTTTTTTTATATTTCTCTTTGGGGTTATTGGTATTGGTTGTTTGTTGACTTGTTTTGCTCCTTTGTAAATCATTTGATATCTTCATAGTAGAAAATATTCATGTTATGGCATCAATTTATACAAAGCAAGGTTTGGAAAAAGGAAAATTAGTGACAGGACTAACAAATACTGTTAAACTATTGATTATCACATGGTGGCATGGGTAATAAATTAGCATTAATTCTGAATTTCTACATACATTGTCATTCAAATCACCTACTCCTTGCCAATTACCTGCCAAGACCAACAACTGAAACAAAACCCTTCTGAAAAGATATCAGTTGGTCACTGGGAATCTGGCAAATTATTAAGCTGCATGCTATCTAAAATGTTAAATCAAACCAGGTTTTCATCCTCTTGGGAACTCAAAAAGTCCATTGACTTTTTTTTCATTTCTTCCCTTTTTTTTTTTTTTTAAGTGTGAGTTTCTTCTTCAGCCAAGACTACCTTGTTTTCCCTATTTTGGTTCCTACAGTGTTGATTCAACAGAGACTGGAAGGTGCTATATCCAGAACCAGGACTAGAAGCTTCTGTACTACAGCTTATTTTTAATTCTTATTTTGATTTTTGTGCAACAAAACTCAAGGAGTCATCAATGTCTTTTTCATAAATGCAAATGGAAGAAGATCAGTCAGCTTTTCTGCCTCTGCCGGACAAAAATCTGACGTCATTAAGGAGCAATAAAAGCAGAAACTTACTCTTTGGGACCAGACATAGCAGCAAAGCTATGAGACAGAAAACACTTTAGAGAAATGAATAGCAAATATATAATTTTTTTGGCCTTCTGTGGCAAATCTGGTAAAGGACCCTGTCACTCCACTGTCACTCATATATATTCCTCTGCCACATGGGATGATATGGATGACCTCATACTAGAAATCACATTTTAATGGGCCAGATAAAACAAAATAAATATTTTTGGAGGGGTAATTTGGGGACATTTCCTCAATGTGATTTACTGAGGGCTCTCACACAGCTGTATCAGCATGGTCCAGGGGCCAAGGCATGAAAGAGAACCAAAGCTTAGCCTGGAAATAGCCGGGTTTGTGTTCACTGCTGAAATTCTCACGTCCTCTGACCAACTATTTCCTTTCAAAGGGAAAGCTACCTGAGCATGTTCATGGCAGGCTCAGTTAATCCAACTGCACACTGAAGGAGTTCAAGGAAAACAAGAGTTTATGGAAGGATGAAAGCAAGGCTGGGAAATTTGAGTTCTGCTCAGAATTCTGCTGTGGTTTTTGCACATGAGCTTTAGAAAATCAGTTGTAATTAAGCTTCTACTGTGTAAAATGGCACAGTAGGGGAAAAGAATGAGGCAGATGCTTTCTTTGTTCAATATGGCTAGTTAAAGGGGAGTAGAGCTTCATGCCGACTGCGAGTGGAGTGTAAAAAAAAAGAAAAGCAAGGAAAGATTTAAAATGGGTCAAAGTTGTCATTGATTATTTTTTTATAAGAAAGGTTCAAGGGCTTGCCACACTAACAGCAGATCAGTATGGCCAATATGCACCTACACCTTAACTTTTGTATATCAAGAGGTTTTGCCTCAGAAATTTAGTGGCTTTTCCATTGCTAAATGAGATGAGAACAATTTTTCCTTTTATTATTTTGTTGGATTGTGACAAAGATTGAGAGAGGCTAGATGACAAGGTAGCTCAGTTTAATAATGAACAAATGTAGATTATTTTTTATTCAATATCCAAACCTACACATTCCCTCCTTGATGTACTTTTCAATGAACAAAATCTTGATAAAGTATCAGTGTGGGGTCTGAATATCTCTTAAGACTAAAAACAAGAAATAAAATGAAAAGGAAAAAACCTATGTATGCTATAAAAATGCAGATTGGGTGAACAAAGAAAAACAGGTTAAGCTTGTGGCAAAAACAATCAGGCAGAAAGGAGAGATAAACATACTAATGAAAATGTAGATACTATACATATGCATGCCACCTAGTTGTGCCAGTTTAGATTTGGAGAATGCATTGTTTCTTCAGGTCTTTACAGACATTATGGACTTCCTTTACACTAGAAAAATCTGGGTTTAATTAAACCTGCCTCAAGCAACAAATAACCAAAACAATAGTTTTAATTAGAATAAAAAAGGACAAAAAACAGGGAAGGCCAGAAAATAGTGGACAAGTTCTAATGACTACAATCTCTATAGCATGGAAGAAGAGGAATACAATTTAAATTTATTTAATTTATTATGATTTATGATTAATGATTTTTAAATTTTCCTCTTAACAAGTGGAGAGTCAGGGTACTGAGACTGTAGACATTATTGTATATAATAACCTGCACTTATACAGCACTCATACCTTAAAATGTCCCATATTTGTATACTTTGTGTGCCTTTGGGTCACATATTATATTTAAGTTCTGCTTTCAGAATAGGTACTTGTTTACACTGACTTTTTCCACTGTAGGAATATATTTTGTCCTCCTGCTGAAATACCAATAACTAAGCATTGGTTTGCTAGCTTCTTTGTATTATCAGCATTTGTAACGATGTGACTTTTCTTAAAAATCCATGTTATTAGAGGAGCAGTACAGCTTTCATATTTAAAAAAAAAATGTTTCTAAGCCAATCTTGCAGCTTTAAGGTGTTATAATTATGTTATATCTTCCATAATAGTTCAGTATTGTGGGCATTTTGGTGGATTTTATTTTTTTATTTTACATCTGAAATATCAGAGTGAGTATTCTGGAGTACTCTAAAGTGTTTGACCAAAGGGCAATATCACTGTCATATAATAACCTCTAAATTAATTCAGGCTCTGACCACATTTGAAAAATCCACAGCTTTAAAATCTTCTAAAAACCAGTTAATTACATGTGATAACTGACAATTTACCTTGACTTATTTGAGTCATGCCTAATTATGCAAGTAAAATTATGATGATAGATCTTTAAATAGAGTACTATTGATCTCAGCAGATTACTGCTACACCAAATATTGGGTTTTTTATTTATTTATTGACTTTTGGAATTCCATATTTTTTTTCTTAGTTCTCACCACTTCTATTTAATTTGTGTTTGAGCCTAAGAACTCTTATTTATAACAATATTGACATAAATAATTATTATCTCTCACAAGACAGGCTTAATGCATTTAAGGCAGAATCAGATAAGATTAAATCTGCACTGAATCTTCATGAACCTCAGATCTCTGAGTATGTCAAATTTGATCACAGAATTCATTATCAGTAGAATAATATATCATTGGTAGATTGGTTTTCTGAGTCGTGTAAGTTTCCAAGAGTCCACATATTTCAAGATTAACTTAGGGTCATACTGTTTCTTTTTTAGGGAATAGCTTTAGTACAGGCCAATCTGTTAGAAGAAAGATTGCCACTCCTGTATTTTTCTCCTTTTTTAATTTTTTTTTTATCAACACAATTGTTTCTGCTCACTGGTGTCTCCCTCCCACTCTTTCAGCATCTGCTTTACTGTGACATCTTACCTCCAGCAAAGTGGGAAGTTGAGCAGCTGCTTGCAGAACCAAAGCCAATCTTCTGCCTGGGATCAGTTGGCAAGGATTTATGTGAAAGAAGTAAGGATGCAGTAAATTATATGTACTGAATTAATTGTACCTGCTTCCAGCCTGTCTCCAAAACTTGCTGGAAAATGTATCCATCCATTTGTGCAACAGCAGCAACAAAAATTACTCCCTAATCATCTTTGAAGGTTAAAGAGACTTAACAAATCAGATTTGTTTATTCATGGGAACCATAGCAGTGCTGATGAGTTTTTTAAAAATTCAAATTGCATTTATTTCTTTTCAAATTACTCTCAATCATGTTTTTCAGTAAGGCTGTGTGAATGAATGCAATTCCTTAGTGTGAGGGAAGGGCTTTATTTATTTACTGTTATAATGGTGTTTTGGAGATTGAGTCATCTGATGATTCACTCTGTTCAGCTGCATAAGTAATATTGCAAGTACTGAGAGAGAACTCAGCTGACATCCTGTAATATTCGTTGTTTTGGGCTTCCAGGTATAATAAGGCTGTTGAAAATACTTTTTTTTCTATAGCACAAGATGGTTAGTGCTGCTTCCACTCAGGAGGTAAGAATAAAAAGATTCCTTTCCTGATGATATGTTGTTTGGTCTGAACTTAAATACTTCATGTCTACCAAAACCAAAAATGCTCCTGTGTGCACTGCAATAGACACACAATGTTGATAAGAAGGATCAGGGCTTTAGATGGTTCTTCGCTAAATAAATAAGGAAGAGACACATTTTCTTCTTTATCAGAATAATTTTGATCTTCCTAGAACAGCATTTAAGAAGAATACAGAGGAAGCATAATGATCTAGGGAAAGGTAATAAAGTGAAGGAGCATAAGAGAGATTTACTATAAACTGTTGATAAAACCCATTATTTTACAACCAGTGATCTTGACAGTGTTCTGTACCATTAGATAAGCATTGTTTAATTGGTATTCTTGCCCTCTCTAACTAAGGAGTTTGGCTTAATGAGCAAAAGCATCACAGTTAAACTGCCTTCATGGCCCTCTTGTGAATGGACAGCAAGCCAGTAATCTATCCTTGAAGGTCTGGAGACAGATTGAGAGCTATCAGATCATCTCCTCTTACACAAAATCCTGGCCTAGATTCAGAGCAATGAGGTTGGAGGGGTTTTTTGTTTGTTTTAAACTGTATAATACTATGAGGAAATTATGCTGTGTTTCACAGCTGCATGATCCTGTTACATCATTGACACAATGGGGTTCTCTTTTGGCTCCTCAGGAGCTCAGGAGGTGGGCTGGAAGAAATTTGTAGCCCTCTGACTTGTGCCTGGAAACAGGAGGCGGTGGTCTGCAGGCCAGGTAGAGCAGCTGGTATTACAGAAGTTGGCAGCAGTCACCGTATTTGATTTACATGTTCAACCATGCAAAATCAGCTGAAAATTATGTAGCTGAATTCAGATAGCCAAAAATGAGAGAGTTTGTGTTGCTCAGCATTTTCTTTTCATTCCAGTCCTTACTGCCTAGCTGCAAAATATCCGGTGGGTTAGAGACTGGTGCACAGAAGATTGGGTTTCAGAAACAACAACAAAATAGCATATCTTTAAAATAGTGGGCTAGAACTAACTTGTCACAAATGGGATTTGAAATGGATTTTCAAAAAGGCTTGTATTTGAGCCACAAAAGTTCCTCCAGTGATTCTGGCAGTCCTAAAGAAAAAAAAAAATTTGTAATTTCTGAAATCTGGAGGAAAAAAGATTTGGAAATTTTGAATTAATTTTGTAACATTGTCAGTTCACTATAATAATTTTGGGTTTGTTTTTGTTTTTTTGCTATCAATCATAATGGTTTTTTGTATTGGCATAAAATAGAATACTTTCCAAAAAAATGCATATAGCCATGCCATGCCATTTTTAATTCTGCATGCCTATGTTGGCCTTGAGAGTGGATAAACATGCCACTTCCATTATGTGACCACTATCTTTGACAGTGAAGTATCATCGAATGTTAATGCCTCTCATGTTCTCTTCATTATACACGCTCATTTTCATGACAAAGAGCGTAAAGAGAACAGAAAATGGTACAAAATTAATATGTTCTCCTGACAATCTGGAGACAGCATTGCATGATCTTACACAGAAGGCACAGCTGGGGACTTTGACAACCACAAGTACACAGCTGCTTCTTCAACTAAGTTCAAAATATATTCCATGTTCGTAAACTCATGGATACGTGTGTATTTTTGGGTTTATGTTTGTGTCTGTATGGACACCCTGCATAAGGTAACTGGGATAATATTTTTTGTCTAAACTACATTTGATTTTTAAGCCTAAAATACATTGATTTCTCTTTTCAAGATTTTGGCTTCTAAAATTTTCTAAACCTTAGTGAGCATGCCTGAGAAGTAGAATAAAAAAGTACATAGATAATTGTTATAGTTTAGGAATGGTATTCTCCAATTTAATGTTCCTACTGAAGCCACTTTCAGTTATGCCATACTCACTTACTCTCCCCTCCCCCCACAGTGGGAAGGAGAGGAAAATTGGAGGCAAAAAAGATGAAGTTCACAGGCTGAGAAAATACTGGAAACATCAATGAGATAAGAAAACAAATGGTAAAGCAACAAAACTAATAAGAGTGTACAAGAAGCAAATTATTAATAGGCAAGTTCTCATTCTCAACAATACCCAACCACTGTCACTGCAATGCTACCTGATCCAAAAGGGTTCCTTGTCCATGGAAAATGACATGAGTTGGTATAGAATAACATCTAGGTCCAAGCAATGCCCTCCCCGGACTACTGAAAAAATTAATCATGTCCTGACCAGAACCAGAAAATTATCCACCTCTATTTTCTATAACATCTATGTCATGGCCAGATCCTATACTTTTCAATTATATACATAAATTTATATACATACATGCACACACACACACACACAAATGAATATATCTATATCTATATCTATCTATCTATCTATCTATCTATCTATCTATCTATACACATAAGCATATATATACACCCACACAAGCATAGGTATCATTTCCATAGGTAGTGTCTGTCCCTCCATGGTATCTGTGGAGTTCATTTAGTTCATGACTGTGATTTCTATCTGTCCTAGATGTCTTCCAGGGTTGGAGGGTTGGTGTGCTGCCAGCTGGCTCCAAGCTGCATCAAGGCCTCAAAATTGATGTATCTGGCACAGTCCATACTCATTGTCCATGAGAGTTATAACATATAGTGACAGGGTCATTCATCAAGCAATACTATACAATGAAACATTACAGGCTTCTTACTCAAGAGTCAAATACCCTTGAGGTGCACAGGGTTTCCCTGTCCCTCTGCATTACCCACCAAGTGCACTCATACCCTTGTCTTTGTTGGAAGCAGGACTAATTCACTTTCTTCCCTAACATATTCCTTGTATACACCATGAGGACTTTATCCCCTTCTATGGTACATAGATGTTTTGATTCAAAAGGGCCAATTCTATTGGTAGAGCCTCTAGTGTTAACTAACCAGATGACCTTCACCAAATGTAGTTCCCGGTGTTTGAAGGTCCTCCCACCCATTGCTTTCAAAGTGGTTTTAACAGTCCATTCTACTGTTTAATTTTCCTTAAAGGGGCTTTACCTGCTAGGCCTGCTTGATCACAGTGCATGTTTCACAGTTCTGGATCACCTGGGAAATAGTGTCTATCATTAAATCCACCCCATAGTTAAGCCATAAGCCCATCTGTATTGTTAACATTGTCAGGTCATCTCTTGCCTGATGGCCTGAGGAATCATGGGCCCACCAACCAGAAATAATTCCCCCTTATGCTGCCAGTCCAGATCCCCCTGAGAGAGTTTAATTCTGGCAGCCAAACCCACCTGACCATCCTTCAAATGCTCTTCAGCAGCCCAACTCCTCGGTACGTGTGCATCTACACAACATATTTTACAGCAACCTCTATGTGGGCAACAATGTCTTGCCAAAATTCAGCAGCCCAGCTGGGCTGAGGAATGATGCCTTAATGGGGAGAATGATACCTTTGGATTTAGCTTTTGTATTTTTCAGATCCTGTACTGCTTTAGTATATAAATCCATAGCCTGTCATCTACTGTTCTCCCATTTTATTCAGACAAAACAATTCCTCTCTAAGCCTGGGACTCAAGGACACTTTACTGTCTCAGGTCCCAAAAAGTAAAAACAAAACTGAGTTGGGGGGAGCAAACTGGGGATAAATTACTTCATTACCTGAAGCTGTAATTAGAGGATTAGCCCCTGATATTAAATTAGACCAAATTTATAATTGTCTGAAAAACTTGTGGCCATCGTCCATCTTGGGTTTAGCCTCTCGGAGGCTTGTGGCTGCCCAAGGTGTACATATTGAAGGTCTTTAATAAATACCTGGATTTATTCTCTTAATCTTGTCTAGTCTTTGTTTTAGGTAGCCACTCCAAGGCATTAGGTTTACTTCTGTTCTGCCAATTGGTCATTTTTCCATCAGTCTATCTGAAAGCTAGATGGCTTTCAGCTCTGCTGAAACCTGACTTGATCCACCTTGTCCCTCAATAGCTTCTGTGACTTGCCACATAAGACACCACACAGCAGCTTTTTCTTTCCTGTGTAGCCCTACAATATCACAGGAACCATTAGTGAGGAGAGTGTAACATTTTTAATTTTCTGCTAGTTTCGCCTTCAGGCTGGTTCATGATGAATTCCAAGATCTCTGGGCAATTGGGGGTTCCTGTTGTGTGATCAGCACAATCCAGTTACTCCAAATAGCATCAGTGCAATAATGTATGGAAGGGACTGTCCCTGCGTCCAGCACTGGCAGTTAGGATCCTAGGAAGAGCTGTGCTTCAGGCCAGTCGCTTCTGAAACATCTAGAGTTTCTTCATAAACTCACAGGATCTCTCTTTGGGATTTCTTTTTAAGTGGTCCTCAAATCTTTTGTATTCCTGACTGCAGAACCTTGGGGTTTGTCCTTGAGTCTCCATAGGTCCTTTGTGCCAGAGCCTCTAGGAAGGATCATTCTCCTCAGCTGCAGTGTAGACACATTTTTTGCATCCTGCCCTGTCCTGACTGGCTCCAGGGCTACTGCATGAACAATCTCCTGTTTGATTCATTCAAATGTTTGCAGCTGTTCAGGACTCCACTTGAAATCATTCTTTTTCTGGGTCACACAACAGAGAGGATCTACAATCCAATTGGCATCTACAATAGTCATCCTCCAAAAATTCACAGTGAATTAGGGAAGCCTGTGTTTCCTTTTTGCTGGTTGGTGGGGACAAGGCTCAATTTTGTAGAACACATCCATTGGAAAATGACAGTGTCCATCTTGCCATTTGACTCCTGAAAACTCAGTTTCCTTACTTGACCTTACTTACATTGTTTTATGGCACAACTGCCTGTTAGGAGGTTTTGGATTATCTCCTTCCCTTTCTCAAAAATTCTGTCTGCTGTTCCCCCACATGATGACATCATTGATGCACCGTAAGTGTTCTGGAGCCTCATCATTTACCAGTGCAGTCTGGATCAGTCCATTGCAAATCCTGGGGCTGTGTTTCCAATTCTGGGGAAGTCAGTTCCAGGGTACTGAATACCTCTCCAGGTGAAAGCACTCTGGCCTGCACTCAGCTGCTAAAGGCATGGAGAAAAGCAATTTGCAATGTCAGTGGTGGCACCACTTTTCTGTGCTGGACTCCAGCTCATACTGAAGCTTCAGCATGTCTGGCACAGCAGTGCTCATTGGTGGTGTGACTTCCTTCAGGTTACCATAGTTCTCTGTCAATCTCCACTGTCCACTGGACTTACACACTGGCTATATGGGACTCTTAAACAGTGAGTGAGTCTTGCTGACCACCCCTGACTCGCCACAAATCATCTCATGGACGAGAGTCACAGACTCCTGGTTGTGCAGTATTGTCAGTGGTGCACTGTTGTAGCAGCAATAAATACCTTTTGTTCCCTGACTATCAACAGTCCCACAGGAGAAGGGTTCTCTGAGAGACCAGGCAAGGTCTTCAGCTCTTTTATTTCCTGTGTCTACACAGCAGCTCTCCTAAAATCCCAACTATGGCCTTTCTGGGTACTTGAAAAACCCAATACTGACATCACGCATGCCAAGGAAGCACAGGGCCTCTGGGCCAGTCACAATTGTGTGTGTTTGCCATTCACTCCCAGTCGGGGTCACTTCAATTTCCAGTAGAGTCAGCTGCCCAGGGGCCCTTGTCATCCCAGAGACAGAGATACATTGTGCCCCTATATATCTTGGTGGCATCAGGTACATTGTGCTCTGGGGTCAGCTGAAGATTTACGCTCTCATGGATCTGATGTTCCAGGCCACTGTATCCAAACAGCCAGAGAGATGTGATTGTCCCTTTTCTGCACTTGGCTGGAGGCTGGGCCTCTCTGGTCACAGATGCTCACTTTTTGCCAATATGAACTGGAGGTCCCTTCAGTGGGACTGGAAGTAACATCAGCCTTTCTGTTCTGAGGACTTGCTCACTTGAAACTGGAGTGGCATTTGTGCTTGAATTTCTAGTGGTGGTTGTTCCTCCTCTCAACTCACATACCCATGCACGAGGTGGGATTTCCATCCCACTTCCTCACATCCTCTCTGTGGTCACACAGCAGAAGGCAAAGGTTACCTTGTAGTTTGTACTCTCTCTCTTCAGCAGGAGGGTACTTGCTCCCAATAGCAGAGACTCTGGTCCCTACTGGAGGGGCAAGGGACATTTCCTCTATAACTTGCTCAAGCCTTTCATGTCTCTGCTGTTTTAAACAGTCATTCCACACACAAAATGCAGGTTTGTAAGTTGAAAAAAGATGATCATCATATTGCTGGAGTTGGGTAGTCACCTGAAGCACTGTTTCTCCATGGTGTTTTCCTTCTTGGGTACACTACTAGATCATCCTGGAGAGAATACCATTCAGAGTCACCCTCAGAATTACTTAATATATGCTTCTCTCAAGGTATTATTACCATTAAATTTATATAAAATTGCATCCCCCAAGTAAATGCTGTAAAATTAAATAAATATTCTTCATTTTAAGGATGTTTAGGATTTTTTTTTAAATAGACAACCAGATTCAAAGATTTTTTATATTGTCTGATTTTCCTAAAGAAGCTGAATGATACTGAGTTCTAGGATACAAACTGCTTTTTATGATTGTGGTAATTTTTCAGCTTTGATCACAAATACACTTTAAATGCGTATAAATTCAGCTAGGAATGTGATAAACCATAAAAATACCAGTCTAGATTGTAGTTTATCTAGAGTACCTCCATAGTCTCTAACAGAAGTGAATGGACAAAAACTCAAGAGTGAAATCCAGTTTTAGCTTAAATGAAGTTATTCTGCAGCTGTAAATGACTGTGCATTAACTTCTCTGTATTACCTAGCAATGCAACATTAGAGAACTGTGTAGATATCACATTCAGAATGTTAGAGGGAACAAGTGGTGGCATTTGGAAATAGTTGTTACTACTCTCCAAACACTGGGAATCTTTCCTGTAAAATAAAAAAGAATATGAGTCATATCAAAGAGCATCTATGAGTATAGAGTACAGTACAAAGGAAAAAAAGGTATACATTGAGTAAGATTAGGACTTGTCAAAAATGCTTCAGGGCAGAGTTAAAATGAAGAAATAATTTCTATGTTGGGTAATATCCAAGTGTCAGTAAAACATTTAGGCTATTGGGAAAAATCGTAATCACACTCTCCTTTCTTTCATTTCTGACACCAAACACCTCTTAAAAAGATATTAAAGTGTTGATAAATTGCAATGTGTTTGGGTGTCCAAATTTATAAGTCTGTCTAGTAAAAGGTGAATTTTTAAAATAGTAATGAAGTCCAAGACACAAGATTTAGATTGCCTCAGAGCCAAATGAAGACAAAAATTATTCTTTTTGAGACCTGAAAGGACAAGCATTGGATCAAAGAGGGTTTTTGCATAGAACTGAAGGGAAAGGGAAGACCTGGCTTAGAGCTTGTGATCAATAAACCAGGAATATGATGAGTTATAATGCCGCACCAGATTTCAGATAATGATACCTATAGAAAATAAAAACCAAAGTGAAGAAATGGCAAGCAAAAATAAAGAACCATGACACAATGTGGCAGCTTTGAAAAGACAAGTTTTCCACCAGAGCCTTACACAACAAGGAGGATGAAATATGAAAATGTATTATAGTAACACAAAGCATTGCAAAATACATCATCAGACAATTTATAAATAAAAAAAAAATAGATAAGTTGTCTTAAGAGTCTAATAAAAAGATATGCTTTGATTTTACAAATCTTGCAAAACTGTTTTCTAAAAGCTTTTGGGTTTCTGGTTGGTCGGGTGAGACACAGGGATGTGTGTGGGGGTTCATTGCTTTGTTTTTAATACTCTGATCATGGCTTAGGTCTTCCAGGGTGAATGTGTTACCACAGAAATGTACAATGTGTGTTCTGTGTCATTTCATGCACTATATGTATAGGTTGTGGCTGTTGCCTGAGTTTCCATGATTATTTAGTGAGGAAGTGTTGTGTTATTCCTGACAGCATGGTAGTTTATCTGGTTACTTTAAAGAAAGCTCATATTTCAAAATGTTCCTTCTAAGATCATTACAAAAATAAAAAACAAATGCCAAGGATATCAGTTCTTGTTACCAGTTGTCCAGCAAATGTAAAAACACTAAAAATTGCCACAGGAAGCAATAATTTCAATGACAAATTTTAAAGCTGTTTATTTGGTGTGTTAAGTAATATATTTTTGATCAAAGATAAACAGTTCTAAAGTTCCATTTGTTTTGTTGCAGAGGAAGAAGGAAATTGCTATTCCCTGGAGGATGATGTACCTTGTAAAGCAATCTGTCTTCAAACCCAGAATGAAAGAGAGCTAAAAAACAAAAGTCTCTAAATTATGTGATGAGTCCATTGAGATGCTGCTAGTTGTTCTCCACTGTTGAGGACCCCAGATGTTTTATATTGTAGGTCATATCAAGAATTTTCTGGGGTTCATTGAGATATTATGAAAAAAAAAAGTTGTTGTCAGATGGTTGCAATTGTTTGAAAATTCAATACCGTCCAGTCCCTGCAGCTCCATTTCAGTAAAAAAGTATTTCTTCAAAATCTTCATCTGGTCCTAAACACTGATAGATATTAACACGAATTTTACTGAACTTGCACTTCTAAGATAAATCTGGCTCCGTGGAAATCCTTGGAATCAGAATTGCTAGGAAATTTAAGTTGCTGAATTTAAATCCTAGGAAAAAGCCAGCAGCTGCATTTCACTGGAGATGGCAAGATAATTATTTTGAATTTTCAGGGAAGTTTCTGGACGGTTGTTTGGACACATAGCACAGAACAGGGAGAGGAGAGGCAAAGGTGTCTTTCAATATCTTTGTTCCTTCTTTGCATTTGATTACTTCTCTCTCAGGGCTGCTTAAAATAAAACCTGTAGTTCAAGATGTTTGTGCCCTGCAATTTGAGGACCCTTCCCTTGTCCTATTCTGGCTATTAGCACCTCCAGCAGAAATAAATATTGAAAGGGATGTTGTTAGAGTATTTTTACAGTTGTCTTTTACAAGAGTTGTGCTGAGAAATGGTGCCATGTCCCCTGGGAAATAATTTTAGAGCATTGTTACAAATTTTTCTCTCCTTTCAAAGCATAACATTTAAATTACTTTTGTAATTCTAATTCTCAAATGAGAAGTGTGGTCAATAAAAAATAATTGCACAAAAGGACTACTGAAGCATAGAAGGAACTTGAGATTTGTGAAAGCACATGATAGACTTTAAGATCTCTACAGCCACAGTGAACATACTGACCAAAACAAATTAGAACCTTTCCCAAAACAAAATTAATCCTCATTAATTAAACACTGCTTGCTTCAACTGTACTGGGAAATGGGGATTTGAGGCTTAGACTGAGGTCATACATTACAGCAGTAAAGAAGGAATATTCTGTTTTCTTAATTTTGAAAAATATGTCATTTTGCCTTGGGAAGTATTACAATATTTTAGTAATCAGCTGCAATGCTCATTAGTTTGCCTATTTATCTGAAGCACTTGTATTTGTTGATGTACCAGCAGCAGAGATAAAAGAAATTTGAAAGTGAAATCATTACAAATTTGAGTCAGTGCCTTTTTCAAACTGGAGGCTTGCAATATTACCCTTAATGAGATGATGGCCCAAACCCCAAAAATGGATTTTTGTTTTCTAACCTCTTTTGAACTTCTTATTTGAAATTACTTTATGATCTGAATTTATGAAGAGACAGTATCTTCTGTTTACTGACCTCTTTCTTCTCAAAAAAAGTGGGGGGGAGGTGCGAAGGGGAAGCTTGCTAACTAGTTCACAAACCAACCTTCATTTCTCAAAGTAAAATACAAATCACTTGACAGAGAAGAGAGTAAACTAAGGGAGATTTACACTGACACAAACAGGAAAATAGTTTTATGGCCAAACAAATTTAAATTAATGTCTATCGGTTGAAGCTGTATGCATCCTCAGAGTGTTACACTTTCAAATTAACTAAGAATTTGATTATTTAAAAATAGCAACTGGAAGGGAAAAAAAGGTGGAGGCTTGCATATCTTATGAACTAATCCTGGGAGGAGTGCAGATGGAAGACTGCTTAAGGCAAAGCAGTTCATCTGCATATGGCAGATTTCAAGAACTGGGCCTGGATTACTCAAGGCCAAACATGGAAGAAACTTTAATAGCATTTTTTTATATTTACAGAGCTTCAAAATTTCTTTCAAATAAATTGCACAAATAATTATAAAACAGAGATTGCTATTAGTTTAATTATGAATTAATAAAGTTTTTTTTTAACTACAAATCAATTGATTTCCTGTGTGCACATAATGAACAGAAATCCACAGCAGGCAAACACTAGCATTTTTGTAGAAGAAAAGCATCATTCTTAATTAGTCAATTTAAAACTGATATGTAGTGCTGTAGGAAAAATACCAGATAACAAGAAATGAAAACATTTATATGTTGTTTTAAAAAAGTTTCCTTCCGGTAACCTTAATTATGCTTGCTTGTCTTTGATGAAGTATAACAGGTACTGTCATGTTAAATGGTCAAGATTTTCATTATTTAAAAAATAGCATTTTTCAGCGATAATCTTGGATATGTTCAAAAAATAACCTTGCTCATAAAAGTCTTTCAGGTTTTGTGTTGTGTCACATGATCTTTCTGGACCAAAGGCTAGGATGAAATAAGGAGAATTTCAGTAAAATAACTATGCAACTGGTTCTAGACATATATTTCCATGTACAGTAATATTTCAGAATGCTTTATCACATTTTATACATTTTTATCACCATGTTATTTATTTTTGATAGCATGTACTTAATCCTTGCAGATTGGTGTTTTATCCTGGACAGAAACCTGTAGAAGAGTCTATGGAAGGCCAAAGAGTGCAATGTTGTAGAAAATTGTTCATCCATGGCTGTTCAGCTGAAAATATGCACTAATAGACTTTTTTTTTGAAGAAAAAAGAAAAAGAAATTCTTTCTTTATGCACAAAGAAAATTCTCACTGTTCTTTACAAGCATAGAAGTAATTTTTGTCATTAAAAAAAAAAAACCACAAAGCAAAACACCGACCAGAAAAAAACAGACCAAAACCAGATTAATTCTAAACAATTTATGTTTTTGGAAATGAGAAAGATATGGAAGGTCTGTATTGGCATGTGACTTTGTAAAGAACTGTGAGACTGTACAGCTGGGCTTCATCATAGTGGAGTTGATCAAAGAGTTAAGCATTTTATCCCAGCTGATGATCTCAGATCTTTAGTCAAAAATACAGAGAAACTAGCCCTCAAAGACAGTACCTCCCCTACATGTCCAGAGTTTTATATTTCTCTTCATGAAACTGAAATTAATACCTCAGATTAAACACAGGGAAAATGAATCCTATTGCAGGTCAGAGTATTTTGCTTGAATTATACATGACATTTCCATTTGAACTTTGGTAATACTTGCATTTACTTCTATATTTATAGATTATGGCACAGTTTCACAGAACAGACTTCACTTTTGTTAATAGAGTAAGTAAGCTTTAGTATCAATTTTGTCAGACTGTGATAAAAGCTTTATTTTGACATGAATGTCCACTTTAACTGATTCCACTCTCTACACAAAAAATCCTTGTTGCCTCTCTATATTTGAAAAAAATCCCACTGGCCTACCATGTCTTCTCATAGTTTTGGAAGACAGAACTTCCTGCTAAAAGGAAGGTCATTTCTTCAGGTACAGTTTGTATTGTTTCTTTTCTGTGAAATCTTCCTCCTTTTCTTTCAGCAAATCAGAAATGAAGCTTCAAAACCTAATGAAGTATCTCTTCTGGTAATTTTTAATAAATATTCTCTTCTTTAACAACATCTATCATATAATTGGTATTGTTTTTACTAATATAAAAATTATTTGCTTTTTTTTTATTTAATTGAAGTATTGGCTTAATTAAATACATATGCATATTGTTTCTCTTGGCAATTCCCAGTATGTTTCAGAACACATCTTTGGCCAATGATGTTTATGTATTTAAGTGTTTATATCCAGTTGTAACACAAGTGTTTTCTGGGTGGAAATAAATTTTTATTTCATTTACATTACTTTGCTTTTATTAAGCTTACTTCTTGTGAAGGAATCCAGAATTCCAGATGATTTTCAGTTACTGCATTTGATATTCTCACTGCTCTCTTTACCGTGTTTTTTTCTTCAAAGTATAGTACCTGCAAGAAAGATCACATGAGAAGACAGATTTTTTTTCCTTTTCTAAATCTGCCCCTAAACATTAATAAAATATAAAATAATTAATAATTTCCTCTTATTTGGAGGTTTGTGTTAAAATATTTAAAAACAGGCAAATTTACTACCACAAGGTTAGTGTTTCTTTTTCCTAACATCTTTGTCAAGAAATGTAGCCAGATATGAATAGTAGGCTTTTTCAGCCAATAGCTGATGTTGGTAATAATCACTGAGCTGACAACCAGCTGTGCTACTGCCCTCAGTCCTGCAGTGAGAAAGGGGAAATGAGTCTGCAAATGATTACTAACTTAAAGTATTTCTTGCAGTCAAGGTTTTATTAAAAAAAAATTAATAAAAGACCTTTATACTTCTAAAATTTTAACTACATTTGGAGAAAAAAATAAAAGGTCTGTATGAAGACATTAGAAGAGAACCACTGTGAACTACACAAATGAAGGGTATTGCCCAGTTGGGCTGCCAGCCTACATTGTAGACTCATCTTTAGCAAAAACTCTTCTCCCAATTAAAGAAAAAAGGGTAAGGACCCTGAAGGCCTTTTCAGTAAGTTTGGTGTGACTTTTAACCCCTCATTTTACCCTCTTCATATGGTTGTACTTTATACCATACTCTCTGATTTGACAGTGACACCCAGTAGTGTTGCTGTGGGTCAGAATTGGTTGGCACTTTTGTTACAGACTTTACTTCCTGGGGATTTGTAAGTCATCTGTAGGAATTTTTTCCCCCATTTGCCTTCCAGCAATATGCAATCCTAAAAATTACAGCATTAAGAGGTCTAGGAAAAGACAAACAATATGACATGGAAGAAAGCATGACCAGCAAGAGCTCTCAGTACACCCCCAGATCCTGGTTCTGTCAGCAATGGGTTTTGCTTGTATTTTTTGCCTATTACATCTTCCAGGTAATTAAGTATGGCACAACTGCTACATTCCTGCTAAGCCATCATAAGACTGTGGATTTTCCATATTTCTTCTGATGTATAAGCCAAAGTCAAGGAGGTCCTTATGATCTAATCATGCAGTCAATCAGACTAAAGCTATTTGTTTTCCTATCACTGTTTTTATCAAGCAGTCAAACTTTCTGTCTGAGCTGGTGTCAGTTGGAGTAATTTTCTTCACTCTGGCTGGCTGGTATGGGCTATGTTTTGAATTTGTGCCGAACACAGTTGACAATATAGTGATGTTTTTGTTATTGGTGCAGAGGGTTACACGAAGCCAAGGCTTTCCTGCTTCTGGTTGTTTCTGTTGTTTGCCCACTTGTGAGGAGGCTGGGTGTGTATGGGAGGAGACAAGCTGTGACAGGCAACCCAAACTGACCGGAGAAGTATTCAGACCACATGACATCATGCTTAGTTTATTTAGAGGAAAGAAGGAGGAAATGGTAACATTTGATGGTGTGTCTCTTCAGAAGTAACCATAATGCATTATGGGGCCCGGTTATCCTGGAGATGGCTGAAGATCTGCCCTCCCATCAGTAGTAGTGCATTAATTCCTGGTTTTGCTTTGTATGTGCAGCTTTTGCTTTCCCTATTAAACCTTGAATCCCGAGTTTTCTGACTTTTACTCTTCCAACTCTCTCCCTGATCTTGCTGGTGAAGGAGTAAGAGAACTTTCATGGGGCTTGGCTGACAGCTGAGGTTAAACCACAACTGTAAAATCCAAACCCCTGAAATGCAGGGATGATCTTACATAGAACAGAAGCAAAAGATAAGAGGCGCTATTCTCCTTGGGATTAAAATCTTATTTATGTCAAGAGCCACCTCGGATCTAGGCGACGCCTCAGCGGGTAACAGAGTCCGAGGCATCTGGTGGCGTCCAGGAGAGGAAAGAGAGACCAAAGTTGTTGTCCAGGGGGGTTTTGAACCCAGGGAAAAGCAGGGTGAGGCCAAGGGGCCACATCCATTGGGATACAGGTGAGGAGAGGGGAGGAGCTAGGGAGAAACCACCGCACCTGAGGCTAAGGATGGGGATGAAACCATGTGATACCAAACACCCAGTGCAAAACAACAACAACTAAATAAACTATTTAGTGCAATACAACACGCAGCTGTACTTTTTGATGCCTAACTGGGTACATAAAGGGTTCAGGATAACAAATTTTACTGGGATGTGCTAGATTGAATTTACAGCTGTTACTGCTGTTTAGTTAGTAATGAGCAGTCCTTGCCATGGGGCCCACTCTCCTGACTGTATCTTACAGTCTAGTGACTGCTTTTTATTTTCACTGCTCACTGTAGTGCTGATCACCTCACTGTATTGTGCCTGAGAACATTCTGGTAACAGTCATGGTGATGGTCCTGGGCTGGAAGACACTGCTGCTGTTTTCTGTACTGCTGTACTGGACAGGCTGAAGCTTCTGTCTGAACTTGAGCTGAAAGAGTCTGTGATGAGACCACGATGAAGCAGAGATCCATTTGCAGCCCGTGGAGGACTCCCATGCCAAAGCAGGTGAATGCCAGAAGGAGGTGAATGTGACATGTGAGATGCCTCTTCTAGAGCAGGTTTTGCTGGCAGGACTTGTGACCTCATGGGGGACCCACACTGGAGCAGTTTGTGAAGATCTACAGCCCATGGGAAGGGTTCATGTAGGAGATGTTCAAGTAGGACTGCTTCCCATGGATGGACCCCACCATGGAGCAGGGGAAGCCAAGCTTCCCTTGCAGCCCATGGTGAAGACCATGATGAAGTAGACTGTCCCTCTGCAGTCGACAGAAGACTAAGACATGTACTGTTTTAAAGGTGGGCTATAGCAGGAACCCCTTGTTGTAGACAAGCTGGGGCAAGGGGAGGAGTTCGTTACCATGTTAAACTAGATGACAGGACCAAGGCTGGAAATTGTAATGAATATACCTCTACATTGTTTATACATCACCTAAGGCAGGTGGAAGTTTGTGAAATTTTCTCAGACCTTTGAATAAAAATATTTTGTTTGAAGCATAATTTTTATTAATTAGTAATTGTTTCTGGTAATTAATTAATTAGTAATTGTTTCTGTATCACTGCTATTCCTGCAGTGATACAGAGAAAATGGAGGTCTTTTCCTGATTGTTCATTACACAATGAAAGAAGTTATACCTTGTTAGAAAAATAGATTACATTTTACATCTCTCTACTTAATCTGCTATATGTTGTTGAGCAGGAAGCCTTATGTAATATTCTTCCCCAGATAATCCTGTTTTTGTTGTTGTGGTTATGGAGGAATACTAGAAAAGTGTGCAATTTAATTACAGAACAAAGAGCTGAATATGGTGCTAAAGTCCTTTATGTAATATCTCTGACTGGAAAGAAAGAAACAGGATATGCACAGGGCACAGCTAAAATGTACCTCCAATTCACAACACAGAGACAGAGCTGTACACAAAAAGTTGGGGGGGACTTATGAAGTTCTCTTGATTCATGTGGATTGGAACAGTAGAAAACCTTTTTTTCTAGAGTTAAGTGAGAACATATATTAAAAGTACTGGAGAGTAGAGGATAATTGAATAGAGATAAAGAAAGACTCTTGGTAGAGAAACAGAAAAACTAGTTCTGCTACTTAGTTTAAAAACCTAGTAAAAATAAGATTGGGACAAAATGAAAACTGAAAAAATTATAAGAGCAGTCCATTAAAATTATTTATAGAATGTACTTTGGTAATTTCTCTGAACCACATCTTAAACCTAAAAGGGCATTGCAGAGAAAAGCTAAACGTGGTAAAAGAATAATTAAAACATTATTTTAAGGGGTGTTTATATAAATTTTGATTTTATTGTAAACAGGAAATGAAAAACATAAATAGTGAAAAATCTTATCTCTTACAATATTTAAAAACAGAAATTTGTATTGAGTATTTTTAAGACAAAAATACATCCTTATTTGTAACATTGAGTTTTTTCAAGATGTATGGACTGAATATAATTTATAACAGAAAAACTGGAAAGGACAGGCTTACACTAATCTCTTTGGATCTGTAAATGCAGAAATTTTTTTTAAAAATTGTGTACACCAAACACAATTTGGTTAGCAAAATAAGGGTATAAAATTATAGTGCTTACATACAGTTTTGTAGGATTTTTGGTTTTGAGACATGCTTAATATTTGAAGATAATTTTTGTGGCAAGTAACAAATTAACAGCTTATCTGAATTAAAAAAAAAAAAAAAACAAACCAAAAAAACCCAAAAAAAACAAACCTCAAAACGCCCCAGCTTCAAGTTACTGTGTTACAAAGTAAATTGTTCTACAGCTGCAAAATCAAGTGCCTTAGCTGAGTTAATGATTTTCATTTCTTTTGCATGTGTCAGCATTAATGGAAGCATGCTTTTATAAAGCCTTGCATGTGAACATGGTGCTGTGCAGAATATATTCAGTTCTGTTGAATGCTTTTTGCATTTTTTTTTAATAACGCACAAAGGAAGACTTCAAATCAGGCTGAACTTCAAGTAAAAAGTTAATGCTATTCTCTTTTGGGTTCAACCACCCACTTTGCTTAAGGTCACTAGTTGAGGCTAATGCTGCACAGAGGGGCTGCAGCAAACTTAGCATCTCCTTGATTAGGCTCCCTGCTGATCTAACACACATACCAACTCACTTGCCAAGTCAAATAACACATTTAGTGAATTGGAAATAAGATTTAAGTGAGCCAACACAATGCGGCTTGCCCTCTCATCTTTTTACCAAATCCTTTTCTTTGTATGCTACACTGTGAAAACTGCTCTTGTTAGAGGACCTAATCTTCATTTTTTTCCTGTAGATTATTTGGAAACAGGTCAATTGAATTTTGGGGCTTCTAACTTCTCCTACCAAAGAAAGACTTGACTTGTGGCATACTGATTGCATCATTTAATTGAAAGGCTGTTATTAGTAAAAAGAAAATATTGTAGTATATGGTTATCTTAGAATGCAAAATATCTAGGATTAAATGCAACCCCTTTTAAAATAATGTGTTTGCTCTTTTGTCTTCAAATCTCTTATATCAAGAGTACTTTGCATTAATTGCTGGTGAGTAGTAACTGATGGGGTTGATCATAGTACATATATTCATCTCTTGTGGCTGTATCACACTACTTAATTCTTAAATACATTAAGATACAATAGAGTGACATTTCTATAATGCCTTTCATAAGGCATCATGTAGTCCTTGACTTTGAACTATTCTGTAGGCCAATGAAAAATAAATCAGGACTGAAGTTAAAGCCTTCAAAGTTTGTTCAGTTTTTTTATTAATTTTAGAAGGACAGAATACAGTATAGTATACTTTGAGATTTAGCATAGATTTGTCTCATACTTTAATGCCATTTATGCTGTAATAAACTACATCTGTCTCATATCTCTATTTATGGTGTTCAGAGTTATGATGTGTATTGATTTTTAAATTATCTTCTTATCTCTCGTGGTTATCCATATCTATGAGCATCTCTTACTTGTTTAACTCCTGACATAAGAATTTGCTTCCTGAGGTACCCTTGTTCTTTTCTTTCTTTTCTTCCCATTTTTTTTTAATAAACAAATTCAGGGGTACAATAATACAGAGTAGAAAATTGAAAAAGACCCTGACATTTATAACATCTCATCAAAGACAGGAGATTTTAAGTACTACATTAAAAAGGAAAAATTTATCTGTGTGACCTACAGCTGGAAGATAAAATTACTCTTTTTCTTCCAGAGTAATGGCCAGTGCACTTGACTTCTAATGAATTCACTTACTACATTTTAATCTCCAGTAAGGGATTTTGAGATATCAGCAAAACATCTTGGAATATTTTTTTGTGACCATCTGGGTCCTTTCAGTCTAGCTTTTAAAGCCAAGCGTTTGCTGATGTTGTAGCAAACCTTTGGTAGGAGCTCAGGCAAATGGGATAACACAGAGTACATTTATCTTGCTAACTCATTCAAGCAAAGCAGTGAGGAGGAAATCTCTTCTGCTATCAGATCCTCCTGTGATTCTGCAAACGATAAATAGAACCGATGCCTTCCCTTGCCATTGCCCTCAAAAAGGAGAAAATGTTCTTACTGTCATAAGATCCATGTACAGTTGGGGCAGGTCTGTATATCTCAGGGAATCATTAATAGCCTTCAGGTTAAGTGGAAAAAAGTGATACAGAAAAGAGATAATTTTTGTTGTTTTTTTCTAATTCACAAGTCAAAGCAATATTTATCATTCTAAGACCTGATTTTCAATCTCATAGTAGCTTGCCCAGCCTAAACCATCAAAGTGGAAAATCATGTGGTTCAGTCCTCATGCTAAATACTTTCAAAGTTTCAGTTAAAGTATTTAGCATTTTCTAAAACCAAGCATGAAAAAATGTAGCAGTTTGTCAGTAGCTCAAACATTTAATTAGGAAGTACAGTCTTCATTCTTTGAGGAAATAACTTGAAGCATGCTTAAGAACAATCCTGAAATTAGAGACATATCCTGTTTCTATTAAGAAAATCCTCCAGCAGCAGATCAAGACATTTTGCATCTGAAAAGATGAGACAGCACATGCTCAGGTAACAGTTGGTAGAAGTATAGCTAAATGCTTGGAAAACTGCATCTATAACAGTGGAGCCTACAAAGAAAAAACAGGATTTCCTTATTTATTTCTTCCAAGATCATCTCAGTGACCCAGTGTCAAAGCAGAGTGGAAGCTTCAGATAAAGTTTATTAAAGAAGCCCGACTGCTGAGTCACAATGTGAAGAAAGGACCCCCATGCTTTCTGAATTATTTCTTGGAGAGGAGTGAAGGCACAGTTGGATCCAAACTTAGCCCCAGACTTCGTCAATGGTGTGAGGAGCCAATTTATTTCTGTCTCAACACTGGCTGTTAGAGGCACGTGGGAGAGGGGTTGCACATGTGCCACTTGCAGGAGGCAACTAGAAGATGGGAGGGACCTTGTCTCTAGGGTCATTTTACCAGGCAACCATTTCATATTTCACATGGAACAGGCAGGCAGCAGACCACCAGGGACACTGCACCCTCCAGAGGGGTTCTCCAATAGATATGGAAAAAGGTCTCCACCAGTGGACTGCAGTGGAACACTTGACTGGGCCAATGGTCTCCTGTCAACAGGCAGCAGACCTTGGGAGGAGACAGGAAGCATAAAAATTACCGAGTCACACGCTCTGGGGCTCTTTTGGCCTATGCTTTTTGGGTATTGTCTTTTTGGGTTTTTTGGTCACCTTCTTGTCCTTGCTCTAGCGTGCTTCTGCTCTCTCTTGTCCTCCCTCTTGGCTGGACACTGGCAGACTCCAAGCCTCCCTCTGCCCGTCCTGCCTCCCTGTGCTCCTGACCCATGCCCTGCCTGCTTCATTCCTGCATTCCTCTAACCCTGCTTCGCCAGTCTGGCCTGGGACCACGATCCCCAGCACAATCTTGTCCAGCATTCTGGACTTCCTGCCCGAGCGCCCAAGCCCTGGCTCCACTCCTGTCCGGCTGCCCGTGGCCGCAGGAGCGGTGCCTGGGGAGCCGTGCCTCTCCAAGAGCCCAGCAGGCAGCGTGCCCACACTCCTGACACCTGCACATCCACGGCACTCCCTGACTTCTGGTGGGAATGCCCGCTTTTTCTGTCTCCCCTCTCTCTTCCCCCACTTCCACTCCCCATCCTTTTTGATTTTCCTTCCTTCTTTGCTGTTTTTTCTATCTTCTTTAGTAGGGCAACTCCCTCTTTGTTACGAAAAAATCATTCTAAGATAAAATACTGTCTTGTTTGACTTAATTTCATCCTAGACCATCTGTTTTAAAAGACCTCCTCGCAGCTCCCCATAGTGGAGTGTGACAAATGGTTTATGTGTAAAGGATTATAGAGGTTTAATTGAGCCTTTAGACAACTTTCTCCCACATGATGAAGGACAACAACCCAGATATATTTCTATAAATTATTTATTATGATAATGGCTAGACAAATAGATTCAATCATAATTATTTACCACTCAGTATAGGAGCTATAACTACTACAACAGTACAATGAACTATATAAGCAATATTAAAGCAAGTATTTTAAAGCAATTGTATTAAAGACAGTAAACCCAATGATTAAATAGAGATTGAAGTTACTAACCTCTTCCAACAACCGTGGACCAGTGTCTTTTGCTCAGCCTCCAGAAGTAACATTGAGCATCATCCCCACCCAAGGGAGGAATCTCCAAATATGCTCCAAGCAGTCATATGTTAGAAGACTTTTCCATTAAAAAATAAGCTAGGCCATTATAGTTTAAAATTATTCACTGGCAGTCATATGCCTCCAGGCCAGTTGTGTCAGCTCAGCAGCTTTAGGCAAGTTATTAGTAGTGCCATCCATTTGTTCCTTTATCTGGTCTACCACATCTTCACCTCAGTCTCTAATTTTTTAACATCCAGTTTGATGTGTCAGACTGGTTTCAGCATTATTTAACACCAAAGCAGAATGGCAGGCACCTGTCTCCATTCACTACTCGTAGTTTTGTTAATGGGTTATTGTTAGATTATTGTTAAGAGTTGATTTATATCATTCTAGGCAGGGCATCCTGCTGCACCTGCAAATCTCTGGGACCTGATGGGTACATCCAAGAATCCTCAGAGCTAGTTGATGTTATTGCAAAACCTCCCTCTATTTTTGAGGTCTTGGGAATCTGAAGATGTCCCAGCTGACAGGAAGCTGGCTAACTTTGTCCCAGTTTTCAAGAATGGCAAGCAGGAGGACCTTGGAAACTACAGGCATGTCAGTCTCACTTCAGTGCCTGGTAAAGTTATGGAGAAGATTATTCAGGGAAGTACTGAAAAACACCTGAAGGACAATGCAGTCATCAGTCACAGTCAGCAGAGTTTAATGAGAGGAAAGTCCTGTTTATGACAGCATAACCCACCTAGCAGATTTAGGAAAGCCAGTAAATATAATTTTTCTGAACTTCAGCAAAACTTTTGATTTTGTCTCTCCCATTATCCTTCTGGACAAAATGTCTGACATCTCAAAAATCATGGTACATAATGGGTGAGCAACTGGCTCACGGGACACAAAGCATTATAGTGAATGAGGTGGCATCAGACTGGTGACCTGTCAGCAGTAGGGCTCCACAGGGCTCCATTCTCAGCCCAGCTCTCTTCAACATTGGCATTAACAATTTGAACAAGGGACTTAAAGGAATACTCAGTTAGTATCCTGATTCTCATGATCTGGGAGGTGCTGTTGGCTCCCTTGAAAGCAGGGAGGCTCTGCAGAGAGACCTCAGCAAATTAGAGGAATGGGCAATCACCAACCATATGAATGTTGAAGTTTATTCAACAAGGGGAAGTGCCAGATTCTGCACCTGGATGGAGCAACCCTGGATGGATGGACAGACACTGGGGAATGAGATGCTGGAAAGCAGCACCATGGAAAGGGACCTGGGAGTCCTGGTCAGTGGCCAGTTGAACATGAGCCAGCAGTGCCCTGGCAGCCAGGAGGGCCAAGTGTGTCCTGGGGGGCATATGGCCAAACATTGCCAAGGAGGTAAGAGAGGGGATTGTCCCCCTTTGATCTGCACTGGGGCAGCCTCACCTTGAATATTGTGTGTGTCTTTGGGCACCACAATATAACAGGCATATGCTATTACAGAGAGTCTAAAGGAGGGCTACAGAGATGGTGAAAGCTCTGGAGGGGAAACCAGCTGAGGTCGCTTGGTCTGTTCATCCCAGAGAAGAGGAGACTGAGGGTAGAGTTTATTGTGGTCTTCGAAATGATCGTGAGAGAAAACAGAAGGCAGGTAGTAATCTCTGCTGAACTGTGAGGTCAGTGACAAGACTCACTTGTGACAGGTGACAAGACTCAAAGAAATTGTCTGAAGCTCAGTCAGTGGGGGTTTAGGTTTGATATCCGTAAAAGGTTTTTAAGCAGATGGTGGCTGAGCATTGGAATATGATTGCCATGGAAGTGGGGAGTCATAGCACCAACCCTGTCTGAATTCAAGAAGTGTTTGGCCAATGCTTTCAGGCCCAGGCTGTAATTCTTGGGGTGTCCTATGCAGGACAAGGAGTCCGACTCAATGATCATTATAGATCCAACTCTGCTTATTCTATAGTTTGTAGGAATCCACTTTGGTGCCCTCTGAGCACAGGGGGGGAATTCTACATGGACACAGGTAAAAGATGAAAGGTGCTCTTTTCCTCATGACTCTTCTTAAATCTTGTTTGTTATAGGAGCCACCTTGGATCGAAGTGATGCCTCAGGGGGTAACAGGTTGAGGCATCTGGTGGTGTCTGGAAGACAGAGAGAGAGAGAGAGAGCGAAGGTGTCATCCAGGGGGGTTTTGAGCCCAGGGAAAAGGGGTGGGGCAGAACCGGGAAGCCACATCCAATGGGACACAGGTGATGAGATGGGTATGGGGGAGCAGGTCAGGGAGAGACCACCACACCTGAGGCTTAGGGTGGGAGGGGAAAGGTGTGTGGAATAGACCAATGTGACATCATGCATTACAAAAACTACTCAGTGCAAATTCCCATTACCCAGTGCAAAACAACAACTAAATAAGATATTTAGTGCATCACAACAATAGTTCTGTGAAATTGTAATGTATGCCAGCTGGTTTGTAGTCCAGCTTCATTTCTGAGGTGCAATGCAGATCCTTAGATTGTGAACACAAAATCCAAATTTCCATTTCTTCTATGACATTGGAGTATTCACAATTATAAGCCACCTTGGAAGCAGTGGTCTAAGTGACTTGCTCAGCATCACATGAAAAGTATTTTGTAGCATCAGACTCAACTCTGGAGCGTGGCATACATCTTCCTTCTTCCTTGTCCAATTTCCAACCTGAACACGAACTACCACAGAGGCCCTAAGTGAAGCACACTTATTTGTGAAGTGAGACTCTTCTCATACCTGGTAACATCATCTCTTCTTCCTCCTTGTGAACTTGAGTAAGAGCCAGCAGTGTGCCCAGGGGGCCAAGAAGGCCAACGGCATCCTGGCCTGTATCAGGAACAGTGTGGCCAGCAGGAGCAGGAACTCAATCTTCCCCTCTTCTCGGCACTGCTGTGAGTGCACCGTGAGTGCTGTGCCCACTTCTGGACCCCTCAGCTTAGGAAGGACGTTGAGGTGCTGGAATGTGTCCTGGGAAGGGCAGCAGAGCTGGTGAGGGGTCTGGAGCACAAGTCCTGTGAGGAGCAGCTGAGGGAACTGGGGTTCCTTAGCCTGGAGAAAAGGAGGCTCAGGGGAAACCTTGTTACTCCCTACAACTGCTTGAAAGGAGGGTGTAGCAGACGGGGGTCAGTCTCTTGTCCCAGGCAGCCACTGACATGACAAGAGGACGCAGTCTTAAGATGCAGCAGACGACTTTAAGGCTGGACATTAGGAAGATTTCATCTCAGAAAGTGATGGGGCATTGGAATGGGCTGCCCAGTGAGGTGGTAGAGTCCCTGGAGTCCCCCTGGCATCACCATCCCTGGACGTGCTTAAGAAAAGACTGGGTGTTTGACTTAGTGCCATGGTCTAGTTGACAGGATGGTGTTAGGTCATAGGTTGGACTTGATGATGGTCAAGGTCTTTTCCAGCCCAAATGACTGTGATTCTGTGAAATTTTCACAAGGAAGTAAAATCTGTGTTCACTATTAAATAACTATAGTAAACATGAATCTCATTTCCCCCATAAGAATTTATGGCATGTTCTTAACTTTTTGGTATTTAAGCTTATAAAGTTTACCAGACTTTTTAAAAATTTCCTATGTTTTGTAGAATGTATTTATGTATTTAAAACTTCTTCCTCATTCAGATAAAATGCTTCATATTATCTTTATATAAATAAATTAAAGGAAAGAAAATATTACAGTTCACCATTTACATTTTCCTTGACTCTGTCTTGTTTAATCCCTCAGAGATTTTGAGAATCTGTGTATATATATATATGTTTGCTTCTTTTTTTCTCTTGATAAATATTAATCCATTTTTGTGCTCCTCTGTGTGGATATATTAGTCCATTATTTTTACTTAATTGCACTGTTATGAAGCCCAGAGGCATTAACATCTAACTCTTCATGGAAAGAGCACAGCTGAAGGGTTTGCAAGGTATATGGGAGTGACTGGCTAAAATGTTAAAGTTTTGCTTCTCCAGTTGGGGCAATTACTCCACCTTGATGAATTTCCTCTTGTCTTGTAACTCTATGGAATGACTCCTACCACATTAAGATTCTAATAACAGACAAGTTTTAATGTGGATGATCCTAAAAGGACAGCGTGTGAGCTGGGAGCAGTTGGTGCTCAAGAAGCTGTTGATGAGACTCGGATGTGAAATAAGAAGATATCAGTACTGGGAGATCATGACTTTTTATTTTTCAAGTTTGGATCATTTAATTCCATCAGCCAAAATACCCAGAGTACTTTTCATCAGACTGCCAGTACTTCTTTTTTTCACTATGCATCTCCTTGCTGTGCAGACAGCTGCCATAGATACTTTAATGATTTACATACATAGATACATAGATACTTTAATGATTTACAGTGGATTTCTGGTGTGGTAAATACAGATGCAGACTACTCCATACAGAGTACTAATGGTACAGACAATAATGTGTGTTAAGTTTAAACCAAAACCAGTTAAACAAGAGATCATCAAATTGTTTTTCCCACTAAATTACACGTTTGTGTGATTTTTCCTTTTATTATAGGCATATTATTTTAAATTTATTTTATAATTTCCTTCTTGATTTCTTGTTAAAATATGAAATGGCACAAAATTTTACACATGAATGAAACTATGATGTAATTATTTTTTTTGCCTCTGACTGAAAGGTATTTTAGATCCCTAGCTTGCACTCTTAATAATTTTGATGTAGCTTTACCACTGTCAGCAGCCTAAATGAGTACTCTTATAAAGAACCAAGAAGAAAACCAATACCAATCCTTATGTGACTTGTGTGAAAAGACTTCTTTAGCTCAAAAATGTGCAACTTAAATCTCAACTAATCCTCAATGGTTTATTAATTAAATTAGACCTATTTCTCATATAAGAGATGCAGGCTGCATATCCACAGTAGATCTGTAGGCATTTAGATCGAAGTAGAAAATAATTGTTTCTAAATAAATTTGATCCTCAAATTACTTTTTCAAGCTATCATTTTTCTCCATTAGGTACTTGCTGCAATATTTCCAAATACCAGTTACATATTTCCAAAAGAAAGGAAGCATAATTTGATAGGAAATAGATATCCTGTGGTGAAGCCTAAAAACACTGTATGAGTAGTTTCAACGTGTGGTTCCACTGCACCAAAATCAAAAACAGAGTAATACATCATGTAGTCTCAATGTATGCCTACCATCTTGTCCCTGAGAAATATGTATATCCATATGTAAGTCCATGTAGACTGCAGTATTACTGAAAAAAAAAACCAAGGGTCTTAGATATTTATTATGCTTTTGAAACAATAATCATGAGATGTTTGAAAAGATACCATATTTTAATTGTATCATCTATTTGGGTCTTTAAGGGTTTTCTGTGTTACTCTACATGACAAAAAATAACAATACCTCATCTAGTAGAAGCAGCACAGGGCTGGAATTGGTAATTAGTTCTGACAATTTGCTATAATGCAGTTATTTTTCCACTGTTGAAAAAGTCGATCATGCATCAATAGAACACACTTTCCATCTCTCAAACAACATGTATTCAACTTCTTGCAGCAACCTACTGAATACAGATAATATTCTTTAAGCTACTGCTAACTTTGAAGGCTTATCTTGATCACTGCTGCGATTTCGGTCTGCATTGATACATTTTGACCTAAAAAATGCCATTGTTAAAATAAAAAGCCTGGTAATTTGATCATATATTCTTAATAGCTGACCAAACACTTCACACAGTACAATTTGTGGTAAAAAGGATGAAATTTTCTGGATTGACAAGTAAAGCTGCAGTGTTTATTCCCAGTGAGGCTGTGAACTGAGGTCATTTTTTCTGTTCTGGCTTCCACTGTTGCCATAGCACATTAAGGCTGGAAAGAAGAAAACAAGATAGGTATTGTGTGTCTCCAAAGAAAAAGTAGGTAGAAGTACGACTTCCAGATTTGTTTCCCATATTTCCCATACTGTGACAGATTGTATGTTAAGTAACTTAAAATATATTTTAAAAATCTTGTGTGAAAATGTTAAGCTTAAGTTCAAACTTCACTATAAACATTTCATTTACACTCAGGATAAAAATTCTCACTTGAAATAATAGGTATGTTTCAATACATTTAAATGCAACACATTTTACTACTCCACTCCTCTGTAACAGGTTTTTTTTTCCTGTTCAAGATACTTCTTTTACATTAAATTAACAATAGAGAAAATGCTTAGGTATAAAAGTTCTGCTTTTCAAGAGTTTCCCACAATATATCTATAATCACACTAAGAAAAACAGAAAACCCAACTACAAAACATGAAAACAACCACCTACACTCAAATAACAAGAGATATAGGAGCTCCATGGCAATCTAATTCCTTAGCATCTTATCTTCTGAAGTCACATTCTTTTCTGATATACAGGGAATATAATAAAATTCCAAAGGAAAATTTAGGATTCTAAACATAAAAACAAAGTGGGACATAAAATGCAGGATTATAATTTACTGTATTTACTTGCTGTCACAGTGAATTGTGCATTTGCCTTTGATGCAGGAGACTGAAAATTCTGTAAAAACTGGCAGTAAACAAAATCACAAGAAATATTTTTAGAAGTCTCATAGTTCTGAACTTTTGTAAACAGTAGTTTTAAGCTTTTCCAACATTAACTTTTTGTAACAGTTTATTGACAAAAGAAATACTGTCTGAAGTTGCCAAAAGAACATAATTAATCCAGTAGATATGTAACTTTACTTAAGAGGAAGAGAAGCTCATTAGTACTCCCTAAATAACTTGTTTTGGAAATCCATTTGATTGTTTACATTCATTTGATTTGTGCTCTCTCACTATGTCTTCCTAAGACATACAGGCAACAATATTGAACTCATTTCAGTTTTTACAACACTCTGAAATTGTTCCTGCCTTTTCTTATCATCTGAGTTGATGGACTAATTAGAAGCAGTAAAGGTTATATTTAGGTGTTCCGATAAAAAATGTTTCTAATTGCCCCAAGAATGAGAATAATTCAATTACAAATCTTTTCAGTTTGGTTAATTCCTTTCTTCCTAACAAAGGATTATGTTGATGGGTTTCAGGTAATGGAACTGGGTGGCTTAGGGGGGGCATTAAAACATCTATACAGCTTTAACTAATGTGATTAAGTTTTATGAAGTTTGTTTTTCTTCTTAAAATCCTACAGAGGTCAAGTACTTACGTGATTCTCTTGGAGCAGTGGTTGAGAAGTTGGATGAATTGACAGTAGTAATCTCCTGAAATATGTTCATTAGTTCTAAAAAGATTTGAAAAAGTTATTTTCCACCTCACACAACTTACGTTAATAAATGATGGGGGGTGGGGGTGGGGGGAGCATAATTATTTAATGTCCTTAATTAGCAATTTTTGCTACAGGACCTCTTCTTACTTAATACCCTGTTACTGGTTCACACTTCTGTGGTCATTACTGAGTAGATAGTCAGGGCTGACAAATATTTTGAAGTTGACTCGTTGAGTTCCAACCTTTGCCCTGTCAGTAATCTAAACTGAACTAGATACTCACTGAACTTGTAGAAAAATGTATCATTATCAACTAGAACAAGAGAGAGGAATTTTATAAATTTTTTTTGAGATTTCCTCTACTTTCCTGTTAGGAAAGTGTGACAGTTAACAGTTTTTCATTGCTTATTTTAACATTTTAATGGGACTGCATACTCTACAAAATCAAAATAGTAATTAATATTAGAAGTACAGTAATTTAGGGCTTTAAAATATTGCTAAAATATGTTTATTATTGGAAATACAGTGCTTGACTCATCAGGAAAAGTGCCAAGTGGTGATTCTGTGTACAAATAAATTACATTGTATCATGAAATATATTTTGGAATATAAGTGGTAATAATAATACCTTTGAGAACACCCAGTAGTGAACAGATCTTTAACTCCATTTTTAAAAATGTACTGACCATTACTGTCACAGTTTTGGCTTCAGTGACCCTAGGATGGTGTCAGCCAGGAGCAGTGGCTAAATAGGACAGGCATGATTGGGTTACCATAAACAGAAGAGCTTTCATAAGGAGAAAATAACAGAGGAAAGCCAAGAACAGCATGGGGCTAACAACAAAAGTCCAGGGGCAAGGGCGGTACAACAATATATATATATATATATATATATATATATATATATATATATATACATATACATATATATATATAT
>QUSF01000036.1:3586120-3649017 GCA_003676055.1 Chloebia gouldiae | reverse complement strand
ATATATATATATGGAGGATTTAAAGGCAGACCTGAAGGCAGGGATCCAGTTATAAACCAGGATTAGGAATCTGTAAAACAATGCAGTAAAACATAGCCAGTCAGGAGGGGAGAGCTGGGGAACATTCTATAAATATAACCTTGTATGGATAGCTTTATCAACATATTAACTCCCATGGGGCAGCTGCTCTTTAGCCATCCTTGCCCTAACTGAACAAGCTGGTCTCCCTCCTAGGCTCTGCCTTCCTCGGGTCTGAAGCTGAAGCCTCCTGCATGGTCAGGCAAGGCCAACTCTTTGCTAGATTCTGGGGGACCCACTCCAACAATTACCACCCCTGAACTGGGTTACACACTGGAGGAACAGGGGTTGCTCCACAGACCTGTGGAACTTTCACAAATGCAACTATGTTCAGTTTGTGATTGATTGGTGGGATTTGGTCAACATTTGTTTGTTTACTGTCATGTAAATTATGAAACGTTTAGGCTTTTTTGGATGCCAACATTTTTAAGGAGTGTAATTTCTACCAATGAATGAGCATATATTGATAGAAACACTTGCCATGACACCAATTAAGTGCTGATTTTAAATGCTTAGAGCCAGGGACAGTATTTTTTTTAAATCTGGTGGTTCAGTATGAGTGAAAGGCATGTTAAAGTTCATAGAAGCAGATGTCAAAGCATCAGGAGCTCCCTCTGTAGAGAAAATTCAGCCCCTCTGCCATAACCACATGACAAGAAGTGGCAAAGATTTTTTAATGCATGACTTGTCAAGATGCAAGCTTGCTCTGACACAGATGCCTGGTGGGAGGCCTCAAGCAGTGATACAGTTATCCCTTAGTACTGCAGCTGTGTTAAATTCCTGTGCTCATTTTCTAGTCTACTCTATAGAATCAGTGCTATTAAAAAAAAAATTAAAAATTTAAAAAATAATAAAAAAACCAACACTGAACAAAACCACAAAGGAAAGAGAACTCAGCAGCCCTTAATAAATGTGAAAATCAAATTAAAACACAAAATTCTGAAATTTCAAAAACGTCAGGAAAAGTGAGCAAAAATTAAACTATACCAGATATTTGTCTCATAAACTTTTCCAAGTTCATTATTGAAGCCCATTTTATTTGTGGACTATTTGAAAATATTAAGCAATTAGCTAGATTTTATTAACTTTTTAAAACATTGAATTGATGAAGCAAATATAGACACAATTTCATTCATTCTTTAACTCTTGGATTATCCTGTCTGTCAAGTTCAAAGATTTTTTTTTTTTTATCACAATGGCATGGTAATTTTCATTGACAAATTATTGTGGTCAAAAACAATATTAAAAATGTTATTAAGTAATATTAGCGTGTAGATGCAACTTGTTTTTTAGAGATCATTTTCCTTCTGAACAAGGAGCACAAGAAAATTTAGCATATGCCAGGAACGCATCATTTTTAAAGTCGTTGTACAGTGGTAAGAGTGGCCATTACACCTATGAATACAGTTAAACATAGTGTCTGCTCACTGTTAATGAATTCTCTCAGTAACGTCTAGAATTTTTATCTTGCAGTATTAGCAACCAGAAGGCCAAAACTGATGGATTGGTTTGGTGTGGAACCAGATATTTTTTCTGCCTTCTGTAAAAATCAAAACAAAAAGACTTTTTAAAGATAAAAATTAAAAATATATATTTCATTTTCTTCCAAACAAGGTCCATTGTGAAACCAGATCTTTCACTGGTATTCAGCATTTTCATCTTAGAACATAAAACAATTTAAGGGCAGGATTGTGTATTAGGAAGTATATAATATGTGGTGTGAAAACTTGATGACATTCACAAATAACTATCTAAATTGCATTTTAATTTTTCTTTCTTGTGGTCAAATGTCTCAGACTAAAAATTTCAGTTCATGAAGTTTAAACAAAATCATTATCAAAGCGATTTATTGGTTTATCAGCAACACTTAATGCACATGTAATCATTAAATTATGCATTTATTATCAATGTCAATAAAAGAAACTTCTAAATGAGGTTGGTAATAGTAGTGGTGGAAAAAAATTTTTTCCCCAAATAAGCAGTTTGACATAAGCTCTTCTTGTTGATTTGCTATTAGTGCAATTTTCTAAATTATTTCCAGATTTTGGGTTGTTTGTTGTGTTTGTGGAGTGTTTTCTCTTGAAACATTTTCATTCCCCAATTCCATTACAAATACAGAAAACCTAAGTCACAGACCCTGTGAATAAAAAGTGTATTATCCCCAAACATACACTAATTCTCATTGATGCATTTGTTTTTAATTTCTCTTTTGTGGGGCATCAAAGTTTTTCAGTTCAAGAAAATTGGCAGAGGTAATAAAAAAATGTAATTAAGTTGTTTGCTTTCCTTTTTGGTCTGAACAAAAGTCCTATTGTGTTTAAGAAGCACTGGTTTATTAAATAAATATGGTTTTGTTGAAGAAAAAACTAATTTTGATTATATTTAAAAGTAAAATTAATATATCTATTAATGAGGTAATTGCTTTTTTTGTAGTATCTTATTAGTTGTCTCATAAGGGAGTTTTAAAAGGTAATGAAACCTTCTGCTTGCAAAGACATTTCCATTGCTTGAAACTAGTGTTGATGTAAGTCTTCAAAATATACATTTTAGAGGCCTTGATTTTGTTTTATTAAACTCTTTTTTGCCATGTCTGATTTTGCGGTGAAGATGTAAGAGAAAACAAATGAGATAGTCTGCAGAGTTTATGCTCATTTAGAAACTTAGGGTCACTCAAAATTTTCATCAAAGTATTTCCATGAGTATGTAAAATGTCTTTGTTCTGATCACAGGCTTAAACTCAGGATTAAGACAAATGTATGGAAATGATAAAACATCGAGTAATATTTTTGGATCCTAGTTAAAATGCATCTTGTTTTACTGTAAACACGTTCTCCCATCTTACCTTGTGCCTTTTCATTTTTATCTAAAAATTAGCCATCTCATTGTAATGGTCAAACCAGCCAAGTATTGCTATTTTGCTTTATTATTTCTACCTAAGGAATTCATGCTTATGATACATTTTGACTTTATATAGCATCTTTGTACCAATTAAATTCACTTCAAACTAAAGTTATTGTACTTGACTACATAAATGTGCCTTAATTACATGAATAGAACTATAGCCAGATCCCTGAATCAGTACGAATTAAAACATCATTTCACAGCCAAACAGAAACATGTTCCCAATCACTGCACGTGAATTACTGTTATATAGCTTGGGGCTTGTATTAAAAATCACTGAATAATTGCAATCAGATTATTATAATCAAGTACAGGAGTAGTGATTACGGGTTACAGTCATTTTAAGCTGCCCTAAAAGTCCCATATACTGATCATATGCATATTAAAAGTTTATGTTAGTGATAAAATTAATGAACAGCATTGTAAGCACCTGTCTGTGAGATAGGCGTCACATATCTTACCATACAGAGAGCTGACTTTGCAAAGCCATGACACTCAACCTATTTACATTCTCTTTTTGGGTGTTCTTATCAGAAAGTTATCAACAAGGATGGGGGAAAAATTCCTCCATCTATTTGCAGCATAATCTGCTTCTTTACTTACTCCATCCAAACTTTCGTACATGTCATTTGTCATTGTAAATTTTCACCAGGAGCATTGTTTTCACTTATTTACTACTCTCACTATTAAGACTCAGTATTAACTCATGAGAATTGGGCAAAAGACAAAAAGAATATGAAACTTTGTCAGCATTTAGACATTGGAGACATAAACATGATGTTTTTTTCCTGGTAGCTATTAGAGGACAGTGTAGAGTAGGATACAAAGAATAAGTATTAAAACTTTTCCAACCTGCTTCATGTGTTTCTTTTGAAGATGCCATAAAGTAAATAGGTGCTTCTGATTTCTTGAGAATTTCATTAAAAACAGAAATCTATGCCATATTAATATTCCGATTGAAAGAGAAAAAGAAAAGGGCAAAAATCTTTCTATTTTAACTATAATCATCTTGGTTTTAAAACCAAATTATGAATATGGAATAAGAGATATGAATTGTATTGTGATGGTTTGAGTCTAAAATTAGATCCTAAACCAAAATAATCATGAGGCCTCTTATTGAGGAGCAATATCTTATGAACATGCATACTAACCACAAAATCATTCAATTATGGTTGTATAAGAGAAAGGAAACATAAGTGCAAGAGGAAGGCTAGCAGGAGTGAACATGCAGAGGGACCACATGAAGAAACATGATGTTGAGGGTTTCACATCACACCAAGGTCTCAAGGGGCATTTTCTGAAGGCCTTTATTCAGATGGTTAGCAGGGGATTAATGTAAGACAATTTAATGTGAATGAATAAAAAAACCTTGCTAAGATAGAACACCAGACTATTCCTTTTCTTGATTCAGAATTCTAGCCACCACAACAGCCAGCATAAGCCAGAAAAAAAGGCCAACCAAACACTCAGATGCTGATGCTGGAAAATTACATGCTAGGTTTCAGTATCTGGGTTGCAGAGAAGTTAAATTCACCCTTTGGTTGCCCAGAGTGGTTGGCTCAAAATGCTGAACAAGGCAAAAAGGGAGTGAGCAACATGAATGGCATTGAAATACAGGCCTCAGAAAAAAGGGTTTTTTCCAATGGGATAGCAAATCCTCAGGACCTGGCAGTGAGCTTTAGAGCTTATAAAATATATGCTGTAATTTATGAACATGATTCTAGAAATTCACTTTGCAAAAAATAAAAAAATAAATACGTGTTTAATTACCGAGGTGTAACATCTGCCATGAGGTCCAACCATGTCATCTTCTGAGAGCTCAGAAGAGGTTCAGGAGTTTGGGAAGCCTGGTTCTCTCTCGTTACAGTGTTGCATTCAGCTTCTTGGAGTGAACAGGTTGGCTTGGATGTTAGGAAGGATGATGCTTCTAACGTGTGTAACAAGAGGACTTAAACAAATAAATGGATACACTTCAGAGAATTTTTCTTTTAAAAATGGTGTCTAGAAAATCCTTTTTGATACAATGGTTTACAACATTGCCATTAGTGAAACATATGTCAGTAAAAAGGACAGATGCTTGGGTTTTCACTTGCAAAGCATAGTAAGGTCAATTGTTTCCAAAAATTGCTGAGATGTACTTCACATCACCCCCATAACACACATTAAAGTATTATGTTTTTCTCCAACAAGCTCACTTAGGAAAAATTATGACTGTAAAAACACTGCATGGGAAAAAAAAAAGAAAGGATAAACCTAAAAGTTTAAACTGCATGCAGAGGTCAAGAACATTCCCACAATGTAAATAATCATGGTTTTATTGGTATTGAAGTGCATCTACAGCTGCAGAGAAAAAGTACTGCTCTCTTCTCAAGCAGCAGGAATAGCCCTTCTGGCCCTTCTTGTTCCATCTTGTGGATTCACAAATCTATGCATTTTGAAACGTTTTTAGCAAGAACATGGCACTTCTGGGGTTTAGATCTGACACATCACAACTACAGTTAAGAGTGAAGTCCAAAGGACATCATGTATCATTATATTCACAAAGTTAGTTTATTTGTTCAAAATACTTCAGTGCCTTTCTGTTAGAAGACTTGCTGGATTTGGAGAACTCTGTGGAGAACCATGGAGAAGTGATGTGTGTATGTATAATGAGCAGTAGTTGTGACTAGAATGCAGGGGGTTCATCATGAGGAACATCCCACTTGCTGTGTGACTGATCCTGTGAATGTGAGCTACTAGAAATGTGAAAGATTCTAGTAACAAGAATATGTAAGTAACAATATGTAAGTTCCCTCTTACATATTTGCTTTTAAAAGCCTGTGTTTTGCAGCATTTGGGGAAATTCATAAAAACTGAATTTTGATAAGCAAACTGTTGAATGAGAAAAATTCACTGATAGCTGCTGGGTAAATAATTACTCCAGTAGAACTTTAAAAAAAAATTAATTCATTTCTGCTTCTCTAACACACACTTTGAAAGCATTCACCATCCTTTAAGTCTTCCTTTAACATCACATTCAGGACTTCAGATCAGATATGTTTTCAAGATTTCTTGCAACAACCAAGGCACGAACTCAGACCAGCGGGGATACTGAGATGTTTATTCAGAGAAACAAGCTGGTTTTATCCACTTCTTCAAGACACAGTATTTCTTTATATGGTGTTTTTCACTAAGCAACCCTATCACACATTGAAATGTCAGCCACATGCTTTCTTAACATCCTTATAGGGGTGATCACACGTTGTCCAGGTGTCTGGCAGCTTCTGGCAGGCTTCTATCCGAAGGGTGTCTCCATGTGGCACATCCTCTCGCCAAGGTCAGGAGAAGACAAGCTTCTCTGGGCTGCCAGTGTTCTGCAGGTGCTTCCCACAGCCTGTAACCCAATTCTAGCTCACCTCTCTCTACAATTTCTTTGTTATTTTCAGTGTCCTACAGCTTTCCATAGGTCCAAGGAAGGCCAGTTTTCATCCAAGTGGAATCCCATATGAGGAAAATTTAGGTAAATAAATTTGTTCTGATCTTTGTAATTCTGTATATAACATAGAAAGTTCCTAAAATTGTAGCATCTAAGCTTTTGTCATACAAAAGAAAAATAGATGGAAAATAACAAAAACTAATATGCCTCTTTGGCCTGAAGTGGTTTTGCATCTCTGTTAGTCAGAGGTGAAATTGGTGTTCCAGTGAGAATAATTTTCTGTACCATCCTTTGAGATGCCTGCACAAAAATATTCCTTTTATTTACCCATTTTCTTAAGTATTCATGAGATATTTTTGTAATTTTAGGCAGAAAAGTGTAGTGAAAAATATACAAGAGACAATTGTTTTCAGATGCAAGAAAAAATATTACTCCAGTTAACCTATTCAAAACATGCTGATTAGAGAGAAATCTCTCTACTGCTAGTTTGGGGTTTTTTAGAATAAATTAGAAAGTAAATGTCCCAGAATTAATTCCTGCTACTGAACTGTATATCTAAGGAATTGTTTTGTACACGCTTTCCTGGGAATCACTGATTAGTACTGAGCCAATATTGCAAGGTTACTTTATATTATACTTGTGTGTTTTTATGAGTTGTTGTTTTGGTAAATGCATCCACAATAACCACAATCAGCTGGTTTGCATTTATAATGAAATTAAGCACAGTTTTTCTGGAACTGAAAAGGAATCTGAACTTCCAAAACATTATGCATTATACTTCATGAGAAAAACAGCCTTCAGTGCTTTGCCAACTGAATTTTAGAAAAATGGCCTCATGCAGTCCTTCTTCAGATTAGTTGGATTTGGAGGAGTAGGTTCAGTTTGATCAAATTATGACATCAAGTTGTGCTGACAAAACAGAAGTTTCCACTAGTGTTTGTAGAATCTTTATCTTAATTAATCTTATTGGAATAAAATATGATAAATTCAAAGTATAATCTACAGACAAGACAAAAGAATCAGAAGGTTCTGGTCCTGGAAGTAGATTGCATCTATTCTACTCAGTCTGGGACTATGAACTTGCCATAAAAGTCTGATGTTGATTAGAGATGGAATTCTTTTGGGTTTAGAAAAATAATTTAGAACTTGGTTATATTTATAATGCCATTATTTACTTTGGGAAAAGTTTTTTTAATACCAAGTAGAAGATAAAAGCTTGAATATTGACGTGCAATGTAGTGACATACTTTTGCTGAAAGTTACATCAGTGATCCTATAAGAGTACTAAGGGGCTATCACCTTGTAATATACTTGAATAAATGACCTGACAGTGCTCTACATTGTACACCTTTCAATTTAACACCAAATAGTCAAAACAAATTAAATTAATATTACTTATTTTCTCATATGTGTACATAAACACCTTTTCCTTTAGGCCTACTGCTTATGCAGTAATATTTCTTCATGAGCCATTACGCAAACAGGATGCAATGGAAATTAAAGATCTAAAACCATAAGACTAATAGAAATTATGTGAATGGCCTGAGGGATGTCTGAGGTGAATCTCAGCATTTAGAAGAATGAAAAATACTCCTAGGTTCCCTTAAAGCCAGCATGATAATTATGTTATTCAACGTTGATCTCTCCAGTCTCTCTCCTGGCTCCAAGGCACTATGCCAATTGTGTTGCAGATGTGTGAGGTCACCTGTAGACCCAGAAAAAAACTGTAGAGTTGTTCCAATCTTACACTGAATTTTATTTCTCAGCCAGTGAGATCCTCAGAAACCCAGTTCAAAAAACATTAGCATTCCTATAAGATGGACATCTTCCAATATGATGCCTGGCTTCACAGCAAGTTACTCCTTGTCCATATCAAAATCTGATTTGAGGAGAGGTTCTACTAATCAGGTTTGTCCATTATGTCTTCACTGGTGTATAATATTTGAAATACAAGGCTTGCTCCATTCCTCTTGAGTCTGAGTCTCTGTTTCCTCCATAGAGATGTAGAAATTATAGCACTTCAGTGAATTCACCTAATAACTGAGGCTGGAGGGGCATGATCCTCTGATTTAGGGATTACTTCTAAATCTTAGTAAATCTGAATTTTAGTTTGTTTGATTACTTCATTCTGCCCTCAAGTGTCTCAGGTCTACTGTTTTCACCTTGCTTGCATTCCCTGTAAATGTTAGGATTTTGATTATTACCCAGTTGATAGCAGTAGTGCTTTAGAGGAAATTTAACAACAGGTTTCAAGTTTTTACTGCAAATTACTAAATATGAGAAGAGAGAGGATGCTTTCCTTACAGTAAATTTTTGTCCACAGCAGCACAACAAGTATACATTATACTCTTTCCAGCATGAAGCTCATGAAAACAGACCACATAAATCAGCTTGTGGTCAACTCCTTTTTTTGATGCTCAAAAATGCCAAGACAAAGTATCCACATTTACATTTTTGAAGACTTCACTGGCACCGTCCTTCACCTTTCTTAATTTTTCACTAATATATAGCTGTCAGATATTGTCATCTTAATAATAAGAGCATAGTATTGAATTTATTACCGTTGATAATGCTCTGGTACAAGCTGGTGTAGCAGAAGCTAAAGTGCTATACCATTTAAATCATATCCAAATGTGTATGAGCAACAGTAGGCCTAAACAATCAATTTTGTCTAAAACAGAAAATTTCCCTCCATTTCTGTGTGTTGGAATTATGATGATCATTCTGCTTTCAAAACAGGAAACGCAAAAATAACAAATAAACTTTTTTATTCTCTTTGACATAAAAACTCTACCACACAAACAGACCTTTAGAAGGGGTCTAATTTAGATTTCACCAGCATTCTCCTGATAGACAATGATGATAAACTGTTATCTTAAATATAATGTGTCATTTAGTACAACAATAAAATCGAATGAAAATCAAGTCTGCCACTCAACAGAATGATGGGGGAGGGATGGAGGAGGAACTGCAGCATAAATAATTAGAGTTTAGTGGAGATACTAAAATAAATTCCAGTATGTATTTCTAGTGACTTGAGTCTTTTAGTGTTTCACCATGTTCCCAATCCAGCAAAAACATCTGAAACTAGCACAATAATTTGAAAGATATGGTATAAAAAAATCAAGCAGAAAAACTTGACAGAGCAAGGCTCCCGATTGAGCTGTGTACTATTGATTAACACTACTTTTTGAAATGTTAATTAGTTTTATGCTTAGCGGCTTGTCATTGTCTAAAAGGGCATAGGAACAAACCTTTCAGAGTAAAGGCTGAGAAGTTTTTAACTCTTTCATGACAGGAATTGGTACACATTCCTTTGCTTTCAATAGCAGCAGGAGCAGACAAGAATTAACTAGCTTTGGTTATCATTAAGATAAAAGAATGTATTTGAATTATTTAGCAATGACAAGAGTGTGAAAGAAATATGAAGTAAATTAAGATGTACAGAGCAATTACTGTCCATGAGGTAACTTGGTCCTCTTTATCAGGACAGATAACTTAGCCAAAATATGAAATTATTTCCCCATGAGAAAGATGTCTATCAATGTTTGCAATTGCTTTATTCATTTAAGTGTAAGTTGGTGGTGCATTGAAGACTGTAATGTATCGAAAATTGAAGGAAATAGAAGGAATGAGATAATGATGATGTAAGAATATGTTTTTTATTATGCATTTCAATTTAAGTAGTTACCTTGAAATCTTTGAAGAAATGGGGGAGCGAGGGTGTAAATATATTTTTCGCAGGCTCAGTTCTCCCAGCCTGTAAGTGCCACATATTTCTTGCACACTAAGATCATGTATACATTTTCAATTACCAGAGAAGTGCAAAAATGTGATTCTAAATTTGAATTAGACAAACTCATAAGCACTCCATTTGGGTTTAGATTGGCCACAAAGCTCAGAGAACTTGGCAAAGCAAACAGAGGCACTTCCCACTACCTGTGCTAACAGAGTGGTATCTTGTCATGAGGAAATAGTCTTGGTTTGTCCCTGTAGTTTGCTGAACACCTTTCTATATTATTGCAATTTGTGGCATTTGACAGATTTCAGCAAAAATATAAATTCTTTTACTGGTTCATATATCTGTGTGAAGACTTCAACCAGTTTCATTTTGCAATCAGGCCAACTTGTTTCCAAATGCAGGACTCATGATACAGAGGATTTTTTTTCTCCTCAAGGGGGATTCTCTGGTAGTGGCTACTCTGTGGAAAACATTATCTATCCTGTGAAATATTTTATTTCTTTTTGTCATGTGTCTTTTCACCCATTCAGATGAGGTCCTGAAATTAGTACATTCCAAGTGAACTTTGGCTAAATTTAAAAGGCTTAACTATGAAACATGATACACTAGAAAATCCCTTCATATCAACTCATAATTTTCCCAGAAAAAAATCAGCTTGTGGAAATATGACATGTGAATTAAAATCTGGAGACTACTCCATTTTATTGAAAAAAACAAAACCTTATTGTGTCCATAAGCATAAAAATTTCATGTCATTATCTATTCCATGTATGTTTTCAAGAGAAACAAAAAATCTGGAAATGTTTTTAGAAAGTACATAAGCTGTATTATCTATGCACAATGTAGGTATAATACTACATTGATCAGCAACAATCATGCAAAAGGTTATGTTTGAGAGTTTTTTATGCTTCTCTACTATAAAGGAGTGTGAGTGGATTTTAAACATTTTGATTAACACTACGAAAATTTTAATGCTTTATTTGAACAGTTTGCTATAGAGCAAACACATTTGGTAGACAAGTAAAATGAAAGCATGGGCATCAGGTTCCCCATTTTCTATTAAGTAATGTTGCAAAGTAAGCAGAAGTTGGATTCAGATATCAGATAATTATCTCCACACTATGTGTCACAGTAAATAATTTTAATTGGTTTAACTTCAGGGACCATTACTGGGCTAATTAGAAACAAGAAAAGGCTACAAGTATTAGAAAATATCCTGAAGGAATGAGAACATTAGCAATTCTGTCAAGCCATTTTCAAAATAGTACACAGTAGCAGTCACACTTCACTAAAAGGCAGCTTACTTGAAAGGTGCTTTTTAGGAAAATGGTACTTGTGGTTTTGTAATGTGAGAACTTGATGGGCAAGCATGGAGAATTTGTAGTGCTTGACACATGCTAATCTGATCCTGAATTCTGTTCTTAAAGACATGGGTTAGCTTTGTTCAGCACAGGAATTATGAGAGACTGGGGCTCATGAAGAAGTTCACTTAGTTAAAACAATAATAAAATAAAATAATATAAAGCACCCAGGTTATGTGGTGTTTAGAAGGATAGGATGTTATGAAAATTTTCAGCAAAATTATGTCAGCCTCCTAGTGCTTTGGTGAAGCCTTATAAAAATGTCTTTTGAGCTTTTTGCTCTCCAGCTCTGCTTCAAGGTTTTGGATCTTCCATAAGTATCCACACTGCAAATGAGATCATGAGCTGTGCTGAATGACACCTTCTGGTTTAAACACTTCTCTCTGTTGCTTTTTAAAATTTCCTAGCCTCTAAGAAGAGACCCTATGGCTTAGAGGTCTGCTCTTTGACTCCTCTGTAACTGAAAACCAACAGGCAAGCAGGGTTAGCTCAAGAAGGAGTTTAAATAAGAGAGCTCACGTCTCAATCTTAACTTCCTTACTATTGCAAAAACCCAGACATAGAGCTTTCTTTCTTTTTCAGTCAGCTGATTCATGTAAACATTACGAAAATTTTTTAAATGCCAATGCTTTAATGAGCATGTGGCTAGCTTTGAATTTGCTCTGTCACTGTGTTTGATTGGTTTGCTTCTAGTTACTAAGGGTTTATTTGTTTCTTAATCCTTTTACAGGTGTTGCTTGCTTTTTAGATGTTACTGGGCACCACTAGATGAGTTAGAATTGTGCATCTTTAGAGATAGAGGTTGAAGAAAGGAAGGAAAACATGCTAGTGAATAAAAAACTCATTTGCTGCTTTATCTTGCTGTGTTTTTCAATTAGATCTTTATTCTCTCTTTTGTGGTATTTTATACAATATGTCTGAGGTAGCACAATATATATTACAGAGGAAAATTTTTGTTACAACCTTAAGGGAATGATTAGTGTTATGCTATATGTTTACCAATAGAGCAGGATAAAATCTTTGTGTGGGATGAACAATGATGGAGACTGCGAAACAACTACAGTGTTTTACTGATGGAGAAGAGGATCAAAGATTTAAGCAGGTCATACATCTTGAAGATTTGATCAATGCCTTCCAAATAAGGGATATTTTTGTTGATGATGGATCCCTTATAAATATGCATATATAAAATATATGTATGATCTATTCATGATTAATCTTTTATTAATTCTTTTATTAACCAGTGGGAATTCAAATATACACATGCATAGCCAAAAATACATTTCTAGCATTGCTCATCTATATCTTGATCTTATTAAGTTCATTATGTAGGCTATACACCACCTAACAAGTAAACTCCTTTATTTTTATTTTGTTTCAATGACCATTATTTTTTTCTGATAAAGGACATGCTTAGTATATCTTTTTCATAAAGCTGTTTTGTCAGGACTTTCTTGTCCCCTAATAAACAAAACAGATTCAATTCCTGCAGAGTGTCTGCACAATGTAGCTTTGTTCTGCCTGACCTTTTGCTTGTCTACATCTAAAAATGTCTTAGTAAGGCTTCATCTGAAAGCCAAATATACTATATAAGGGTACATAATTTTTTACCAAATGTTACTTTCAGACATTTTCTATTCCTCCTCTAGGATGAAGGAATATCTACTTCCCTGATTTACATTTTTGAAGACCATTACCTATTGAACAAAAATTCTCATTGATTTAGCAAAGGTTTTTCTGATACAAGAGTGCTTAAAATGCTTAAACTCTGAAAAAGACTGATAGATCATGCATGAGATTCAAAAATAACTCTACCTAGTCCGTTGGTGTAAATACCAGAAAGCAGTGAAAGTGCTGAAACTGCTGAAGCTTAGACACACATTAGATAATGAATGAATATGTAAAGCTTTGATTTGTCAAACTAATGAATATACCAGCATAGTCACATAAGACTTAAAATGAAGTGTTTCAGCAAAATGGGGTTTTTGTGACTGCTTAGTGTTCCAGTTGTATATTGTGAGAGTTTTTAATGGTAGCTGGTATCTTTTTGTACTTAATCTGAAAAGGTATTACAGCAGCAGAATATACAAGAAAGTGGCTTGTGATATGTAATAAGAGTTTGCCTTTGATGACCTCTGTGAAAAATTCCAGAGGCAGAGTGCAGAACACCCAGCTGTGTACCATAAAATGACCTTGTGGTGAGGTTTGGATGGAGCCCCTGTATCACAGGCTGACCTTCCCTTCTGTCCTCATCTAGCTGACAAACGTGTCCTTTGGCACACACCCATGTGTTTTCATACTCTCGGTGATGGTCTGGGCTCCATGTTTTGAAACCATCATACCCACACGATCTCCGAGCAGCCTCTGAATGTTTATGTTTATATTACATATAAAGATAAAGATATCTTTGTACATAACTTAAGATCTAAAAATCACATGCAATATGGACAAAAAGAAAAAGTTCCACAAGGTTTCCATGAAAGACCACACAAACTAGAAGGACAAGCCAATGATTAATGAAACAGAAAATGTAATTCCAGTTATATTATGGACATAAAAGGCCAGTGGCATGGAGCTCCAATTGCCCACAGTGTGGGAAGATGATCCATTTTAAAACAAAAATCTTTCCTGTCAAATATGAAAGTATGATTACACCATCTTTGTAAATATAGAATTCTACAAAACAATTATCTCTTCCACGATCCATCCTCCCTCCAGAGGGATATCTTCTGTTAATTGGCCATTGAGTCTCACTGCATGACTGATAAAATTACAACCCACTGTGAGATGTTCTGCCCAAGGAGAGGAGCCAAGCATTCCTACCTAGGTATAATCTGAGATTGGAACACCAGAGGCAGCCTTTTCCACTGGATTCCCAGAGGAAGACCGGGCCCATCTATACCACTGCTGGACCTTCAGAGGAAAACTACACCCTTCTACAGGATCACTGCTTCAACAGAACCACACCTGCCACTCCAGGAAGACTGCAGCCAGCATTAATGGGACTGCTACCAACACCCTGACCCACGGGGTGTCAGGTCATATCCTGACTCTGTCAGTGTTGTTTTGTATTACTGCTTTTTTTTGCCTTTTTTTCCCCCCAATAAAGAAATGTTATTTCTACTCCCATATCTTTGCCTGATAGCACCTTAATTTCAAAATTATAATAATTCAGAGGGATGGGGTTTACATTTTCCATTTCAAGTGAGGCTTCTGCCTGCCTTAGCAGACACCTGTCTTTTCAAACCGAGACACTGTCTAAGACATATGAATGTGACATTCATTCATTGTTTCTCTTCTATGTAGCTGGTTTGCATCGGGAAGTGATTCTGCATTTCCAGCTAAGTTTTTTCCAAACAGGATAGAGCTGAATCAGGGTTTATATCTGTGAATGTCTCCAAGTTTCTTTATCTGTCCAAGGCAGCAGGTTTCTTATCGGACAGCCTTATAATTATGAAAGAAACTGCATATTAATGATTTTGTGCTAACATAAACAACTGGCCTCAGAGAAATCTAATGAACTAACTTGGAGGATTTGATTTTGCCTAATTAAATGTAAATAATATTTATTTAATATTGTATGTGACAGGATTTCTCCAGAAACAAAGGAAGGTGTTTATGTAACCGAAGTGCTATTATGAGTGCAGAGTGAATGCTATGCTAAACATCATGAGCAACTTCATGTTGTGCTTTTTTTTTCAATAGTTATCTGTCTATGTCTTTAAATAGAAAACAAAGATATTTAAGATCTAGTGCAGTCTCTGATATATTGGGCTTCTCCTCTCCCCTTGCCCGGCAGACAACTGGGGTGGGGGGGTGAGGGGGATGGAGGGCAGCGGGCACCCGTGGCAGGGGCTGCCCAGTCTGGCCTGGGTGAAACAGGGGCTGGGCTGGGCATTTTACCTCTTTGCCAGCTGGAAGGGAAAGTTCTTAACTTTCTTTCATCTTTAACATGTGTTTTTCTCGGAGGTGTGTACAGATTTTTAGTGGTTCAAACAGATTGTCAGTCACACAGAAGCTTTGCATCACTTCCACAAATGCCTCCCATGGAAAACCACCACACCCTACAATCAGTAGAAAAATCATGACTAAATGATACTAAAGAGAAAATATTCATTAATGAATGTTCTATTATTATCTATATATCTTCTTTTGATAAAGAAAACTGCCAAAATAATGTGGGTTATGTTTACCTCTCACACTATTTTCTCTCTATATATTTTTTATTATTATTTTACTGGTTGTTTTTATAATCCAATTTTCAAAGATTTTATTGTTATATATACATTTCTACATAGACTTTCAAAATGAGATAAAGAGCTGAATTCTATTCTGACCTAGTTTTGGTGATTTGGCTTTTTTATTTTTGTGTTTTCCTCCTCATTCCCACTTGACTACACCGAGTTTCCATTAACTTTCCATTGTAAGTGAAAGTGCTGATGAGTACATGAGTAAGATTGAGCTACAGATTCAATTATGTGGAAAGCTGAATTAGATCTTCAGTAACACCCTCAAATATGCACATGTATACGTAATGAAATACATTTGCTTTGGCTGTGGGCACAAAATAGGCAAAGCCACAGAGAAAGAACTGTAATTCCTTTTTTTCCCCCTTTTTCTTTCTTTTTTTTTTTTACGCAAAGAAAAAAATTCAGTCTTTTTCTGGTTTGTGCTTATTTGCTCTGTTCTGCTGAGAATTCATTTCAATGAAAAAAGGCTTTGTTTGCTTTCATATTGCATGTATAAATATCATTGCATAATTATGATTCAAGGACTTGTAAGTGACACTTGAGACAGGGCAAATATTGTAGGCACATGAACTGGTTAAAACCTGTCAAAGTATTGCAACTAGGTCGAGATATTCTTGTAGTTTTCAAGGTGTTATTTGCTGCATTGCACTTCTAAAATATGTTTAAGTATAGAAATATATGCTTTCCAAAGCAAAGGTATTTAAAAACCATGATTTTTAAGTGCTTACCTGTATTTCTGGCATGTACTGTAACATGTTTATCTTTATTACCAGCCATATTCAGAGATTTTATTTTAATAAAGTCTTTCATGGTTTAGTTTTAGAGTCACAAGAACACACTATAATTCTAACATCTATAGGCACAAATAAAACCCACAGCACAATGCATAATAATGTCTTATTTGGTGCAATTTGGTAAATACTGTACCAGGGACTTCTGGTATGAAATAGCTATTCCGTGTGAATCCACATTGAGACACACAACAGAACACTGTTCAGACACTGCAAGTCATTTCAAATCAGCTTAGATCTCCCTCAAAACCCTTAAATAGTAATGATATTGAACATGCATGCAAGGCATCGTGCTTTGCCCTACAGCAACTGTAGTCACAGGTCTGCTTCTTGCCATTTATTCCACATTTAACCAAAATAACACATCACTGGTGAACATATATGTGAACATGCTGGTAAAAAAGCCCTGGAAGAAGTTGCTTTTTCAATATGAGGCAGTTGTCCCAATACCCCAGGTTCATCAGCCCCATCTCATTGCAATAGGTTTTGGCTGAAGTTCTGATCAGGATCAGGATTTGCAGTTGAATTCTAAGTAAGGTTATAGTAATTTAACAAGATGAGACTGGAAAGATAAATTGAAGGTAATAGTTTTAGAAAGGTAATTATTTATTTTATCCAGTGCTGTGCTTTCTTAATTTCTTTTCTCCTTTACGTAAAAACCTCTGTAGCCCAAACAATATAACGAACCAGTTCCAAAGTCAAAGCAACCTGTATAAATCCAGAGTCACATCAGTTGCTCCAGTAAAATTATCACAGATATACACTTCTGTTGGTGAGAAGAGAAGCTGTCCAATTAAGCTTAAGCCAATTAATAAAAATAACTTTGCTTCAGTTTTCTGCTGATTGAGTGGTTAACAAGTTTTCATTGTGTTGATATCGCCTAGTTTCACTTTGCAATGCATATCAACTCAGAGTAGAAATGGTTAAATATGAAGAAGCCAGGTTATTACGCATTTCAATTCCAGAGTCAAATATAAAAATTTCTATTATAGGGACAATTCATTACATCTCAAAATGGCAAATGTGCATCCTTGTCAGGTAGAGTGTACTCTGATGGCCTTTCCTCAAACACTGAATGTGGAGATTTGATCTCTTCTAATGGTGCTGAGAAAAGGGTAATTACGCTATGGTCAAAGCTAATTTGCTTTCTGCCAGATGAACTGTTGTATTTTATTGTACGCTGACATTTTAAAGTAATTACGGCACTGTTGACCTTAGACAATTCCAGTTGTATCGCTGTCTACAGCTGCAGCGTTCTACCTTTGGCTGGCAGACAGCGGCTGTAACGAGGTAATGACACGGACAAAGAGCACCATATGGGGCTCCTTTGAGATACACAAAGCCCAGTGAAAGGAAACAAGAAAATTTTAACATCATCATTTCAGTCACCCATTTCTACAGCCATAAAAGATCCCATCCCCCCCTGTACACAAAATACCCTGAATACTTCACTTTGTCATATACTCTATATCTGTGTGTTTTCCTTCTGTAAATGGCAGTGTACATTAAGAAGAGGTCAGGTAGAACTGAATGTGACGGAATGGTCTTTCTCTGACATGAGTTCAAAGGCTAAAGACTATTGATTGAGATAAAAGCCTAGGTTCTTATCTAATGTTAAAGACACTCCTTGTTGTCTGAAAGCTGTGCACATAATTAGGCTGAAAGAAAAGCACTTCATCCAGAAAATCACTATAAACTGAGCTTCATTAAACATAGATATTAGTTAATTTAAAGAAAGACGTTATTTTTCATTGATATATTTTAATGGTTGTCTCTTCAAAGCTAAGAAATATAATCGTGCAGAGAGCTTCGTGGCTAATGTATTCCTGCAAGTCAGAAAAACAGATTGCTATCACTCACAAAGAGTAATGCTTTATTCTCTCAGAGGAAAAAAAATGTAGGCTGTTGAAGACAAAAATTTATTGTTTCAGAGAGCTGGTAAAAAACTGAACTTCACTTTGCATTAAACATTTTCCTAGTTGTTTTGTGGCATGGGCAATAGAAATGTTCACTAGTTCAAAGCAGGCAACAGGATTTTACCTGTCATGCTCTACAACTTACATGATAAATGTAAAGAGATAGTGGAAATGATTCTATGATTGTAAATCAGTTAATCTTCATTGGAGTTAGTTTTCCACAAAGAGGTCTTGTTAGAAACAGTAAGAAAAAGGAGATTACAGTTGGCATGTGTCAGAAAAATTACATCTGAAGAAACAGGTTAGTCCCAGCATTCAGTGTTGCTCTCGGCTCTGAACTGATAATATCATTTCTTAGAAATCTAGTTTTCAATTTTGCACAGCTCATCCAGTTGTGGATGAATATTACATGGAGAAATAACCTATGCATTCTAAAAGCCTGTGTTTTGAGAATACTGTCTCTTTATGAGAAGTTCTGGAATGGGAACTGGTGTTTTGAAAGTTAAACTATGACTGAATATAGAATTCTGTGACTTTGACTACCTGATGAAGTTAGACTTCTGGCTCAGAATTTACATGCGAAATGCATATGTTTCTAATTGTCCAGCCTTATATTTCAGTTCTGGACTCTGGTTGTATTTTTGCGGGTGGGAGGGAATACTCTGAAGGCAATTTTCTTGTCTTGTTTGTCACATTTTAGTACGAAAAGACAAGTAAATGTCTGTTACTCGCTACAAAAACATGCCCTGGTGGCGAGTGAAACAAGGGCCATCACTCTGTGCATAAAGACCTATGCTCTCAACCACCCAGAAAAACACCATCCCTGTGCCTGAGAGGCAGAGTGACAAAAAATACAGCCCATGCCAGCTGCTTTATGGCCATGCTTTCTGTAGTGACACTTTGCAAGAGGGCATAAAGAGAAGTCAAAAAAGAATAATATAAGCAACCTGGAATTAAAGAAAAAAAAGTCTATCTAGCATTGTAGCACAATACTGTAGAATTGTATGGGTGAGATAGAGAGGTGCAATATATTTTATAGAAGACAAATGTGTGCCCTTAACACATTGCAAAGGTGATACAAAGGAGAAATAAATTGTATTCCTGATGTTCATATTCACACTGCTAGCCTGAAAGTAGAGATTCAAGGATGTGTGATGGCGCAGATGATCTTTTTCTTTATCCAGAATGCAGGACAAAAGCAAAGTGTATGACAGGTCTTACTAAATCTGATCCTATAATAAAGTCATTAGTCTCTGGTATTTACTCATCAAGAGTGATGACAAAAATATCTATATTGCAAACGAGCAATGTAAGATATATAAACATATAGATATTTCCCCAAGGAATAAGGTTAGATAATGCATCAAGGAAAGTGCATTTTCTATATATGCCTATTTTCAAACTTGGTTGTAATTTGTCCTATGGCTGTGTTCCAAATCAGATGGAATTTGAGACTAAAACATCTTTGTTATAATCTGAGGTTAGATGCTGCAGCTATTTTTTTATCACAACTTGCATACTTGTTCTACATTCTGTACATCTTGTGTTTGCTCTGTATGTTGCAACAGCTAAAGCTCAAAATATGACTCTGCTTCATGCATAGGCAGCAGCTTGAACCAGAATGGGTTTATCTTCCTAGCCAAGCTAAGCTTGTCTCAGCTGGAAATTGCACTTTACATGTCGGATAGTTCACAGGTAAAGAGTTACAAATTGCACCCTATTATTCTTGTTTTATGTAAATTCCATATGGGACATGCATGGATTGTTATTCATGTAGTTTCACTGGAAAATGGCTTGGAATAGGGCAAGAGTAATTTGTGATCTTTTAAATTAGAAATGGGAATACATTTTTCTGAATATTAGCACAGTTTTTATTTGTAGTCTGAAATTGTTGGTGATGCCACCTGAATTCCTTGGTGGAGGTCACGATGCAGGACAAGATCTACTATTGATCTTTGTGGAGTTGTATTTTTACCCTGCAAATTGGCTTCCATTTAAAGTGAATTCTTACAAAAGCTAACAAAGGGAAAGAGAATTACATTTCCTGACAGAAAAATAGATTTTGGGAATAAGCAACCTATTACAGGACAGAGAAAATTTAACAGGAAGGAATTTGGAGAATGAAGACAAATAACTTTGAAAACAAGAACTTGAAATGGAAAACTGACAGTTGGTATCAAAGATGAGAAAGGGGGACTTTTGAGAAATTCATGAACTAGGGTAATTTTAGGTGAAGGAATACTCACTTAATTGAAAAGATAGGGTGGTAAAAAAAGTGAAAGAATCTGAGAAGAACAAGTAGAAAACTAGAGAATGGAAATTTCAGGTTAAATTAATCCAGTTTCTGTGATATTTTGTGACATACTGTTCCATCAAGGATTTAATATTTGGATACATTCTTTGTCTTTTGCAATATTTATATTTAGTCTTCTTTGCCTATGAAGATAATGGAAGCAGTTCACAAGAAAATTTTAATCTTGAAAAATTACAGAAATTATTTTCTTTTAGAACAGAACAGCTCTCTTAACTCTGTTTGAAATTAACTAGCTTCCCATGCAAAGCTATTTAGTGCTATAAAGGATAGTAACTTTAATCAAGTGTATAGATTCATTAAGGGTAATAAATATGTGACCCTCCAATCTGTGTGCAGCTAGCTGTGGTGGTACTATCTCCTCATTACTATCTTGAATTTATTGTCTATTAAATAGTCTGTTGTCTACTTTTCTATCAAAACAAATATTTAGACACATATCTGGCACATAAAAATATAATTCAGAATACTTACATTGAGAATTTTTGAGATATAATGAAGCAAAAATATATCACTAAAAAAATCACTTTATTTTCTTCTGATGTAAACATTCATTTCCAATATCAACAGTTTATTCCTAATTTTATTTATTTAACTTTAAAACTTTTCTGTGGAAAGTAGAATGGTTTCTTAGCATTACCTTAAAAATAATAAAATTTAAAATGTGGCAGCAATAACAAATTCAAATGTTTTTTAAAAGGGAAACTTTATTTTTTTTCCTAGGTTACAGGTTATTGCAGGCTATCTGATTACACAGTGGACATGCCCACATTATCTGCTTTGAATATAATGCTGATCTTTCAGAGAAGTTAAAATTTCTTTAAACATGGAAATCAATAAAGAGGTAATGACACTTTCATTGGAGAAGAGTAAACATGAGATATATATTTCAAAGTGAATGTTGTTTACTTTACTTATAATTCCTGTGTAGTTTGTTGTGGTTTGTTGTTTTTGTTGGTTTTTATTATGTTGTTATATTTTTGAGAGGACGGTAGTAGCATTTTTCCTACACAGAGCTCTAAAAGGCTTAACTTGCCTTCCAGAACTATGGTCCACATAGACAAACCTTTAATCTCAGTTGTGGATTTATAAAAAATGCAATAAAATTCTTTTTAAAAGTTTGACTTTGACAGTTAATTATTCATTTACTGAAGAAGTACTGGGCTTTTTCTTTCTTTAGAGCAAGTCCCATCTAGTTTCTTCTAAGTCACTCATAAAAGAGTGTTTCAGCAAGTCTGAGTCAGTCCTTAGTCACAGAATGTTAATCTTCAGAATAACTAGTGTGTCTCTCCCTCACCTTCCAAGAATACCACAGGTTTTGGGAAAGTGTTGCTTCTTTCATACTCCTTTGCCAGGAAACCTTTGTTTCTTGGAAGCTGTCACGCCTCTGTTGCTGTCCGTAGCAACCACAAAGTCAGAGGTGGAAAATTATTTCTATTTCAGTGCTGAAGTTTAATTTTTTTTTAAAATGCATGATTTTAATAGTAATTAAAAAGCCTGTCACTATGAATAGCTGCTGATTTCTAATGTTATAAGACAGTCTGCTTTGTAGGGTTTGCTGCATCCTAATCTAGACATTCTGCAGTGTTTCTGTTGTGCCCTAGCTCTCCTTTTGTTCCTAAACCATTCATTTTAATTGACCTAATTAAAGAATTGTTGTCTACATATAATTCTAAATAAAAGAGCTTGAGCTGCAAAGTTCAGATTATATCAGAATTTAGAAGTTTCATAAGTAATGTGAACTTTCTGTGACATTTAACCCCCTTTGGCATAAATAGTTTTATTTATTTTAGTAAAAGTTTATTACTATTGTCGTCAAAGCAGAGTGCAAGATCACCTCACAGTTACTTGTAACTCAGTGTATATCAGTTCAGGAGATCAAGGGCACAAGTTTTCACATTTTCAGGCTGCTGAAATATATGGTTTTTAACTAATCGTTACTCTTTCAGAGAGTTAAATATGGTTCTGTTTCAATGAGCTAGAATAAAAGTTTCTTTAGGGCTATGGCCAGGAAAGTTTGCTAGAGTCTGTTCTTTAGGGACTCTCCTGAAGGGTACTGAACTCATTGGTAATGAAAATAGGACATTAAAGGAACGGTACTTTTTAAAAGGTGCTCTCTGGAGATGTGTTAATCTCTGGCTAAAGTGGTCACGCACAGTTTCTGAGTGAGATCATTCACAGCACTGTGCTTTCTTCCCAGGTCCATACATGAGAACAAACTGATGACAATGCATCCATAGTATTTTTCTATTCATCCTTCAGATGTTTGACATAGGCAAAATTTAAGAATCTTATGTCTATATAGCTAACTGTGTACCAGTGGATTTTTATGGTCTAAAGATTTAAACTTCTATTTCCAGACTAGTTGTAGAGGAAGTAGTAGTGTTATCACTGGTAATTCATTTTTTTTATCTCTGACAAGGTACAGTTATTCTTCAGAGTAAAGTAACCAACACCTTTACAGAGGGTGTCATGCCTGCTGAGAGAAAGGGAAGTTTATCTTTTTTTGGAAAGGTGTAAGAGAGAAACAGCAAAAGAGGAGGACAGGACCTCAGTCAAATTACAAGTGTTAAAGTCTCACAGAGAGATGGAAAGAAGTGAAAAAGCATTGCCTATGTAGAACAGCAATTCTGGTTCGTTAGTTTATAGGAAAAATAAAACGGATCAAACTTAAGACAGTGTATATTTGAGCTATTCTTTATTTTTTTATTTGTATCCTTAATTGTCATATCTTTTGCCTTTTTTTTTTAATAGTACTTGAAATATTTTGGAAGACACTGGAGTTTTATAAAGGTGGTTCCATAAAATTTCTCAAACTTCATTGTGTTTTGAGTGAGTACAGCTGTGTGTAATTCCCTAAACTTCAGGATGAATACTGAGTCCACTTATTTTAATTTTGCTGCCCATTAACTTCAGGCTGAAGACAGGAATTCTAACCTGAAAACAGCATGCATCTCAAATTGGCACAGAAGTATGTTTTTTAAATTATGTCTGGTTTAAGAAACCTCTGAACTGTCATGTACCATCTGAATTAATGAGGCCATACAGGTCTAAGATCTCAAAAAAGGCCCATCTAGATTAGAATTGATTAATCCTGTATTGGGCTGCAGAGTATTATTAGAGTGACAATAGATGTAGGGTTTGTGTAAGCATAATTTAATAAAGATCATCAGGTGTATTCTTTAATTAGTGATGTTCACCTGTAGCTTGACTATAGTGAAAGTTTCTCCAAAACCATTAAAACACATTTGCTAAGAAGTAACTTTGTGAAGAAAAATAATTGTCAAAGAAATTATTTATAAGTAAGAAAATGTGCTCAGAAAAGTTCAATGTGGAACACAAATCCCTTCAAATACTTGAGTTTCTGACAGAAGTCCTATTTCTATACTCCTATTTTCACCTTCCAATTGAAGTAATTACTTTTCCACTTTTATTAATAAAATTAACTGCAAAATCAAGTAGTGTCTAATAGATAATGTAAGTATCATATAGATATACCTAAAACCAAAACTGCAAGTTTGAGCTCTATTTAGCATCAAAGAACTCAAAAATATTCTGATTTAAATTTGACAGCTGCTGTTTTTGTAATCAGTTAATATAAAGCCTGTGATCCGAATACTAATAAGATTTGTTTCCTTTTAACATAAACACTGAATGCTAAGCCCAATGGAGAGCTGAAGACAATGGAATTTTTAAGATATATATGTGGAAAAATAATAAATACAAGCTTATGGAATCTTTGTGGTTTGTTAATCTCCTGGTCTATAATTCTATAGAAATAATTTCATAGAAGAAATTGATGGCTTGCTAAAACACCATCTAAATGTTTGTCAACTGTTTGCATGATGTTACTGGTATTATTTAAAAAAACTATTCTCTAGAAGAGCAAGGCACATTATTTTCTTAACAGAACTTTTTATTTTTTGCACTGTGGTTTTGATCCCCAATGTGTAATCAATTGAATATCACAAAACCTATTAGGTATCTAGCCTTTAATTTCCTACCCTTCAATATTAAGTGGTCAAAATAAGTGGTTGTTTCAGAGTGATTATCATGACCGTAATGAGGCCTGACACTTGTGACACTTCAGACATGCAACCAGCAGCAGGTCTATCACGGCGAAGGAGCTCCGAGTGCAGCACATGGTGGTGGTGGGGAGAGCTGTAAGTTCACGGCTCTGCACAGCAGATGCAGCCACACATCTTTGCACCCCTAAACACACATGCTCATCCAAACTGACAGACCAGACAATGGCACAAAAAACCCATCACTGACACTTAAACAAAGACTTCATCTCTAAAGAGACAAAGCTGCATGCTGAACGTGTTGCCGCTAGTAAATTTTCCAAATGGAAAACAATGTATATTTTATTAATGAAAAATAAATTGAAGCACTGATGACAAATGCACTAGTATTTTTTTTTATATTTTATGAATGTGTATTCTATTTATTTATAATACTTACCTTCATATCATCATGCAAATGATTTTGTTAATTAGTTGTATATGCTTCACAAAACAAATGCAAGGAAGCGAGGGGAAAGGAAGCTAGAGGACTACACTAAGAGAGACAAAAAGTTCATCAGTCAAGTAAAATATGATTTTGCAGTCTTCAGTGTATAAATAGCATTTTTTTCCTTTAATGTTTATTTAGACAAAAAAAAAGTGTGAACTAGAGTCTTTAAAATCAACTCTGCCTGGGTAATTGAAAATTTTATTTTTACAGGAGGAAAAGAAAGCCCAATTTTCTATTCAACTTAACAGCAATAGAGCATTAAAAGTGAAGCTAGATATGTGCATATTTACCATAAAGGAGCAAACTGGGTACTAATGGGCTCTGGAGGCTTATTTGGAGACAGCTACACTTATCATGAATCAGGAAAGTGAAATAGCAGCCCTGGTGTGCTCTGGGTCAGTCACAAACGTAGACTTCAGAGAGCTATAAATCTCCAGTATTACTTCAGCTGCCGAATCTCAGAATTCCCTTCTAGCATTTTCCTATAATTTAAAGATTATGTAAGGTGTATAGTGAGAGTGTTAGATGAAAATATTAATTTAGAGATAAATCCTCTAAATGCTCTAAAGCAGCAGCTTCTGCTGAGCAGGATCATCTTCTGGTACACTTCAAATAGGAATTGCTGCTAGTTTTGTCAACAGTAGGAGGTCATGGATGACTGCCAAACAAAATAAGGACGTTTTCAATAAAATGCTTTCAGTTTTAGGTAGTCACAGAATATCTTCCTGTGCCATTTTATTAGTGATATTTATGCTTTGATATATTGTTTCATACTGACAATTCCTTGACAGATATCATAATTGTGAAATGAGCTGGAGTAAAAAGCGATTAATCACAGTTAACTCCTTCTGGCATATCCAAAAAAGATATTTTGTTGTCAATTCTGAATGTTTTGAAGGTATTATCCAGGCTCACAGATTTTGTATCCCGCTGTGAGGCTGCTGGTCTTCAAAATCTGATATTTACGTGTTAAAATCCAAAGCATTTAGGAAAAGTGGTAACATTTCTTAGCAAATTAACATTTTAATTACTGTGAAATAGAAAAGGGGGTTATATTGTTTTAACTTCACCAGCATAAACTATAGGAACAGACCTTTTAGCTTTTGATAATTGAACCTTTTAGTTAGGTATGCAGATTTTTTAGTTTCTGCCTTGTTAGTAGAATTTTTGTAAAATTCTAACCAATTCTAGGACAGTGAGGAAAGAATAAAGTCAAAATTTCAAGGGTTTGTTTTTGCAAGGTAATGTGAAATCAGTGCTAAGTGACATATGATAACATAAGGTTAACTCACAAAACTCCCAAGTTCTGTATTCTAGTTTAAACACCAATTTTGCAGCCTATGGATTATGCAATAGATCAACAGATCATCAATATGCAGCACACATAAGCTACATAGGCAATATTAGCTGACCAGGTGAGTGTTTTAATGAATGAATTAGAGTCAGAGTCAGACACTACTGTACTTCATAAGATCCTTAATATGAAGTTGATGATGAAGCTTTGTTAATTCTGATGATGAAACATATTAGGCCTGAAAAGTTTTCTCTTATTACCTGGAAAATGAACATAGCCCTTTACATACAAGAGGGTCACAAATCTTGTATCTGAAGTACTCAGCTAATACAGCTAATACTTTTGATTTCCTATCACAGTGGACTTTGAGATATATGTATTAACAAATGTTATGTATGTTTGTGCGTAAACTGTTTAGGATCTCTTTGATCATTCTGGTTGAGTAGCATTCATTTTCTATCAAGTTCAAAAAGTGATCCTGTCACCTTTGTGAAAATTGGACAAGCGCTTAAATATGTTTCTTTAATAGCTAGCTAGCTAGTTATATATAGAGATATAGATATTTTAACTTTAGGTTAAAAGAAGAATGCTTTCTAACAGTTGTCCAGTTATATTTTCCATGGCATTATGCCATTTAAGTATATGGAAGCTTGATTTATAATTTCAGTTTTCTGTTCTTTTTTAAAATGTTGTCTAAGAGATTGATTTAAGGATGTTCAAATATACTGCATCATATAGAAGATTATTTTTTCCGTTCTTAGTCCACTGTAAAGGTTTAACATAAATTTTTTTTTCTTGTTTTATTTTTGCCAGCAAGATGGACAGTGATAATGAGTGTCCCCCCAGCTAGTTTGCTGGTAGCACCAAGCCGTGTGCTGCAGCTGACACACTGGAAGGAAGCAATGCCATCCAGAGGGACCTTGACGTGCTTGAGATGCGGGTCCCTGTAAACCTCATGGAGTTCAACAAAGTGCAAAATCCTACCCTTGGGTCGTAGCAATCCCAAACACGCCTACGGGCTGGGCAGAGAAGTGAGTGAGAGCAGCCCTGAGGAAAGGCTTGGTGCTGGTGGCTGATGAAAAGTTCCACGAGCCGGCAGCGGACGCTCGTGGCCCAGCAAGCCGAACGCCTTCGGGGCTGCATCCAAGGGAGTGCGGCCAGCAGGATGAAGGAGGTGATTCTGCCCCTCTGCCCTGCTCTTGTGGGAACACCCCTGGAGTGCTGTGGACAGTCCTGGTGTCCCAGCAGAAGGAGGACATGGAATTTGTTGGAGCAAGTCCAGAGGAGGGCCAAGAAGTTGATGAGAGGACTGGAGCATCTCCCCTAAGAAGACAGGTTAAGCAAATTGAGGCTGTTCAGACTGAAGAAGGGAAACTTAAGTGGAAAATTCATTGCAGCTTTCCAGTAACTGAAGGGGGCCTACTGGAAATCTGCAGAGAGATGCTTTATCAGGAGTTGTAGTAGTAAAACAAGGAATAATTGGTACAAACTGAAAAGGAGAAATTTAGGCTGGATATTAAGAAGTTCTTTACTGTGAGAACAGTAAGGTACTGGAGCAGGTTTCCCAGGGAGGTGTTGGATGCAGTAAGCCTGGAAGTGTTCAAGGCCAGGTTGAGCAAATAGATCTAGTGGGAGGTGTCCTGCCAGTAGTATGAGGGTTGGTATTAAATGCTGTTTAAGGATCTCTTCAAACTCTTAACATTCTATGATTCTATATTTTTTCTTTTCTGTTCATTTCATTCAAACACTTAGAGACACAGAAGTGCTATTGTTTCATTCCTTCCCTATATCAGTTACCAATAACATCTCAGTATTTTGCATCCTAGCTTTGTATCTGAAATACGAAGGCATAATACTCAGCTAATTAATCTCCTTTGTGTGCTGAAAACATAAAGGGATCTGAATTTAACACAGATGTAATCTCAGAAATCTTTTATAACCTTAGTTCACCCTGGTTCCATGAAAAAGGTGCACTCTCCTCAGATCAAACTAATATATGTGTAATACATATATTATAGTATTATATATATATAGACCTGTATCACAGAGGGGAGACCATACTCCTGTGATGGGATCTGAATATTTTGCCTCCCAAGGGAGCTGGAAGGCTCTGCAGCACACTGAGGTAAGGTCTCTTACTGAGGTAAGGTTGGTGACCATCAGCTCTCCATACAGTGTGGCTGCCTGTGATGTTCAACACTTCTCCCTTCATCTTCTTGCAACAGTGTTTCTCATTTAGACCATATCTTTTCCCAGTAAGACTTAAAACTAACATAAGCTGCTTTTCATACCTAAAGTCTCTGTAAATTCGTCCAGAGCACTAGTTTCCCTCTTCTAGTCCTTGGCCAGGTAACTACCACCTGGAATTGCTCCCCAGAAATCTGAGGTTATGTATGCCAGTTTCCTGAGAAAGATTCAGGAAGACTTCACAGCCCATATTTCACATTTAGAACACTGATAAAACACAGCCATTTACACTTCAGGTGGGAAATTTTTGAAGTCAATGCACCTGACCACATTCCTACAGATCACCTGCTTCAGAGCACATCACTGAAATGAGAACCAAACTGTTGGCCATTTTATAGAGAGGTGGAATCACACTACAAAAATACTTTGGGAATTATCCTGTCTTGTTCCCCATGCTCTGTGAATCCTAGTCTTCAATGGGATCAGGGTTCTGTAAAATGAAATAGTATCTCAGAGATATGTAAAATAGGTAAACAGAACACGATTAGAAGATATGCTAAAATATAATAACCATGAGGCTAGTCTTAACTGCAAAAGGTGACATTGCTTCTGAAAAAGTTAATTTTGATAACTTTTAAAATAAATATAAAATATTTTATGTAATTAGATGCATACAGAAAATTGTTTTGCATGTTACTTAAACTAAAATAAGTGGCAAGTAACATCTCATGTAATGTTTCTCTACTATTTTCAGTCCTTTTGTGAAATGACTGGTTTCACAGTCTGACTAGATCATTAATTTAGATCTCTGTGATACTCAGGTTTTTTCTATGTTCACTGGTTGAATTTTTATTTTTGATACAAAAATTACAGGGTATTTGTTCTCTATATACTAGGATAGATAAATTATTTTCAAGTATATGTTGACATCAGTTATTCATAGGCAGTGTCTACAGTATTTTCAGTATATTTACCATCATTGCTAGGAGAGGGTGCAAAAAGTCCTTTTATTTCTTTATGCAGAGATAAGGAGGTTAAGGAAAGGGAGCCCATGAAGATCCTGCAGGCTTTTATTATTTAGTATGAACAATGCTATCATCTCCTGAATAAGCTATAAGTGTGGAGACTGCAAATTCCATTAAGTATATCTTTCTAGTTGTAACAAAATATTACCCAGTAATATGAGACCATTGGAATAACATGGTAGCTATTCAGTCTGGTTTTATTTCAGGATTTCTGTGTCATAAAATTTTAAGTTTATAAATAATGTAATGGTTATGGTGGTGGCTTGACTTGGGTTTTTTTTGTTTGGGCTTTTTTTTTTTGCTTTTTTTTTCTGGAGACTGTTTTTTTTTTTTTTTAATGCTTCCTTTTGAACATGGACTATGTAACTTTTTTTTTTTTCTAAAAGAAATAAGGAACTGCACAGCTTATGCATTCAGCTTGGAGTTCTTCCTTCTGCTTTCCAGCTAAATAAGTTGTATGGGCAAAGCCATTTAGGCTAAATCAGTTGTATGCAAAACATTGAGGTTTTGAGGAGAATATTCCAGCATAGCTGAACTGAGTGTACTGCTTCTGTTTAGATGATATCTATAAAAGCACCTCTCTTGATGTTTTCTATTTGGCATAACCATTTACCAACTTCATAGTTAATTTACCAACTTCACCATAGCAAGAAGATCAAATTTTGCTGCAAAAGGTTTTGCAAAAGCAGTGGTTTACCAAAGCATCTCTCTAGGCAGAAGCTTCTGAGACAAACAGGCCATGCCTGGAGCAGGAAAGCTTTCATGAGAAACCCTCAGGACAGATGAGCACAAATGGGTAATGGGGGGAAACTGTAACATCCTTTATGGTCTCAGTGCTCTCCTGCAGCAGTATCTGACCTACAAATCTAAAAAATAAGGCTGTTATCTTCCACATGGGACAAGCCCAAGGCAGTTGTTGTAACATGTCCTGCCTTTGGTGGTATTGAATGTCTTTTGAGGTCAGGGATCATAGTGGGTGCAAGAAGGGCTAACCTGCTCTTATAAATCTTATTAAAGAGCTTCAAACCTATATGGAAGAATTTTTGTTCTATGTTACCTCTACACAGCATGTGAAGTAAGTCTTTATTTCTACTATTTTTAGGTAGCATCAGAGTTGCTTTGATGTATCTAGTAGATTACAAAAAAATGGTGAGGGAAAAGGCCATGACAGCTTCATGAGATTTTTTTTTTTTTTTTCAAAAATATCATTTGTAATAAAGTACAAAGTAGAGTTTGCAAATTTTGGTCAGGCAGCCAAAATAATCTCTGTGACTTCTGGAGAGGAAGGTCTTTAACTTGTTTAGAAAATGTAAATCTGTTAATAAGTCTCCTTAATAATATTAATTGTTTTGATAAATGGGTTTTGACAGAGAGGATTCTATGTAAAAGCATGATCCTTCCTACTAGTAGTTTTCTTTGGTACAGTATTTGTAATGACTTTAATGTCTTGATGCATTGTTCCAGTTTGAACTGGTATGCATAACTCATAATTAATGCTGTAATCACAATTTGTATTTCTGACTGTTGAGTCTATATGACTATTTCTCTCATAGCTGTTTTATCATTTTTTCCATGTCTTCTCTACTTCCAAACACTTCATGACAAAGTAATTTAGAACAGCACAGTAGACGTAGATGCATAAAGGAAGCAATTTATAAACATAATGAATGTCCCATATGTTTTCGTGCCTTTAAATTATTCTGATTTAGAGCAGTCAGTTGGAGGTGCTTTACAAAAAGGCAAAGTTTTTTGAGGTCTATTCCACAAAATTTCAAGTCTCTTGGATATGCCTTTTAGAGGACGAATAAAGTGAATATAATACAATTCAGATTTTGATATCTCTTGAGCAATAGAGGAGACAAACTCCTAGTCTATATGAATATGCTACTTAGGAAATCAAAGTTTTTGGGTACAGACTCAAAAATGATTAGGAGTGTTTGTGTTAAGCTAGTATGAAGTGCTCTTGATGATTCAAAAGGCTAGATGACCCAATAGCCTAAACATAGGTTCTAGTGTGGGTGTAGAAGTTTTTTCTATCTATTTCTTATAAATTTGTGCTTGTCCTGTCAGGAGTCTGGATATACTCTTTCTGTTGTAGTTTCATGGCTTTTCATGCTCAGTGTCTGAGGTCAAATAAGATGTACTTTGACAGGGACAAAGTTGCTGAGGCATTTCATCTGTAACTGTTCAGTACTGATTTGTTTTTCTGCCTAAGAATGTGAAAGGCTCTGTAATGAATCTAAGAATTAAATTAAATGAGCTTGAAGTCTCTTCACCCTAGAATTGCTCAAATGTGTTAATTTATTTCCATTCAATAATTAGCTTAGACTGGGATTTTTATGGCTTTTGGGTGTAATGTTAAAAAATACAGATCATCCAAATGAATCCTCTGAGGAATAGTGAGGAGCAGAAAAGAAGAGCACAGTAGGTTGAATATGTAAATTTTCTCAGCCTTCAAGAACATTTTAAGATCAAATCCAGGATTCTTGACTGGTGGGTGCTACATTCATTAGACAATATGGAAGACAATTTGAGATTCATGCCTCAGTGATTCAAAGCGGGTCTGGGCCTAAGTCTCAGCAGTTGTTGACGTTCTATTTTCAGCAATTAATAGTTATGCAATTTAGCTTTATCATCATCTCCTTGTGTTTCTGTTGTTTACTTGTTGTGCTGTTTGTTCATTGCTTTGTGTTTGTACTTTTCAAGTCTTCTGACTGCCATAACACAATCGTTTCAGCAAAGCAAATAGTTTCTAGTTTTCACACTAGAAAGTGAAAACACAGTACAAGAATAAACCCCAAATCTTCTGTTCCCTATGTTTCCTGAGCTCAGTGAGCTGTTATCCTTTTTTCAGACCCTTTTACTTTACTTTTTTTTTTCTCTTTTTCTTTCTAGGAGAAAGAAACAATCAAACTCTGCCTTTTAGACTGTTGTGAAATGAAAATTTGAAGAAAATCTTATCGACCCATGTCACAGAAGAAAATAATTTACTGTCTCCTCTGCATTCTCAAAGTGAGATAAAAATACTCGGGAGGTATTTTACCTCTACAGGTAGCAATTTACTCAGCATTAAGTAGGATGTTCCTGAATTTCCTTCCATTTAAATCAATGTGGCAGAAAATTAAGGTTACTGGACCTTTATGGAGATGAAGAGCATATCTGATATTTTTCTAACAGAAATAAATTAAAAGCATAATAAATTTAAACAAAGCTTTTAATGAGAAAATGCAGAAGGAGTGATTTTCACACTTACTTAAACTCTTGCCTGAATTGTTAGTCTGATGTATCCAGTATGTCCTTTGATTTCTTATTTTGCATGCAACTCTTCCTTGTGTAGTCTTTTTCTTTTGTTCCTTACCAGTTGATCATCCCAGCTGACTCTCTGATGGGCAAGTGAGTCAAAATAAACTCTCATTCCTGCCTATAGCCATTTTGATAGTTTTCATTCATGTCAGGACAGCACTATGTTATGAAATAAGCCAATGGCTAGGCATAGTCTTAGACAAAGTCAATCACTACAGCCTGAAAATTGATAGAAACACCACAGATTTACAAAACCCACATTTTGAAGAGGCAAGATGAAAGAAACACGGGTAACAGAAGCCTGTAGGGATGCTAGTTTAGGAGACGTTATTCAGCAAGGTTAGGTGACAGGAGTTCTGTGCTCATGCTCTGGTGGTGTATGCAGTCATAGCTTAAACACTGAAGTGTGAGAGGGATTGGACCAACCACCATCCTGCAGGCATAGCATCATCATGTTACGTGACTACAGGATGGTGTTTGGTCCAACCACCAAATCATGTAATGCCCGCTTTTGTTTTCACAGCTCATTTTCTAGTATACAGATAATGGTAAACAGTAGCAAAAAGTTCTTTTAAAGCATGTGGCATTGTATGGAGACTTTAGAGATCCAGTTGTGGGTATCCCAGCCCCAGATAACATTTTTTCATGTGTTAATCAGGAACTAAAAATAATAATGGTTTTGTGATACTTTTTTTTTTCAATGTGCTGACTTATGCTATTTCAATTGAGATTCTAGGTGAGAGAAAAAATATAAATATTAATTTTATTTTGAAACTTCAACAAGTGTTTGTTTTAAAGCATCCTTATGTGTCATTTTAGTACTTGGTACATTTCAATGCATAATGCTGCAAATATAATGTGATAATAGAGAGATTTTTTGTTGGGTTTATGGTATTTTTTGTATTATTTGCTAGAAGTCAAGAAGTTTTACATTGATTAGATAAAAAATTGCAACTTTTCCTTTTCACTTTAATATAGGTTATATTTCTTTTAAGGTTCATAATTATATTTATATATATATTTATATATGACTATCCATATCTATATATACAGAGATAGATGGATATGAAAGTTAACATTTTGGAACAAGAATTGAGTTTCTGCTATCTTTAAAAGCCCAGAAGCAGCACATTGAATAAGCTGTCATGAAAGAAAGAGTTTTAAAAAATGAGCATATTTTTTTAATTCCTCTAGATACTAGCTAGCTGTAAAAAACCGGTAGAGCTCTCTCTAAGTCCAACTGGCACCAGTGGGTTTTACAGCTGCACTAACTAGTGACTTGGAAAAGTGTTCCTTCACATTGATTTTATATGACACCAAATATTACATGTACTGGAAGTGAATGTGAAACATATTTTGTTGGTTAAAAGTATTGCATTAAATTGTTGTCTTCCATAAAATTTTAAAACACGAATCAATCAAAGATTGTGTGGTAATGTGCAAATTTTCACTCAATTTGAACTGATTTGGCTCTTCATAAGGTTAAGGTAGTTTAATGGTTGAAAGCACATTGCTGTGCAGCAAGCTGCAAAAGTCAAAGGGTTAGGGGATTAGGATTTCATTTCCTTTTAGCCATGGCCGTGTCTGTTTTCTGTCTAAACTACTTCTTGTTCACATTTAACCCATGCTTTTAAAGACAATAGGGGTTAGAACTTGCGGGCCTCAGGCTTCATTTTAACAAGATGTCTCTAACACTTTGGTGTGTAATTTGTCATAAATGCCATAGGTCAGGGAATGTTAGAAACCTACAGCCAACAGATGGTCATTATGACAGCAGTTAAGTTTCAGAAGCGAAAGATGCTTTGTGGTATTTACCCTGGCATGTGAATGTTACACCTCTGAAGAATATTTTCAAGTTCACTCTTAAAATGGACTCCTCCTTTTTAGCACTCACTTCTTAACTAGAGCTCACAGAAGCTCCTGAGCTTCTTCCCACTGCTCAGAGGGGTCAGTGGGGTTCCTTCCAGCAGCAAGATGTATCTGTGGAACAGTCCACACACAAAAAACAGTTCATACACAAAGACTAGTAATTTTCCAGAATTAATAGATGCAAAAAACACTTTTTATTGTTCTGATAAAGTAGAAATAATTTCTTTTTCATTCTCATGTTATTTTCTACTCTTTTTTTTTCAAATATTCTGGAAATGAAGGCTTCTTCATATAATCACAAAATAGGCTTTTCCTGTAAGACAGTATTTTCAGTTGAAATCTGTATTATTTTCATTCACAAGATACCACCAGACCTAAGAAACTTTACAGGATACATTATGACAGCCAATTCACAACATTTAAGATTTTAAAGAGAAGGAGAAGGAGGAAACTGTCAGGAGCAACTTCAACCTCGAAAGTCCTTCAGCTCAAAATCACATTTAAAAAATCTCTTCAATATGCATATGCAAATCACTACACTCAGATCTGCATGGGAATTGTTTTACAGAAAAAAGAAAGAGCTGTCTGTTCCTTCAAGAGGACTGGCTGAGTAGTTGGGTGATCTCATATAAGCCTTATGACAAATATTAATCTTGAAGAGAGAGCAAGGTGGTCTTTTTTTTACAAATCAGCTCTATGAAAGCGTTTAGTGTATAATGGTTTGATTCACATAAGTGCAGGAATATAGATGTAAACTTGTGTTTGACAAGCTGACAGGCAGGTAAATGGGTTTAATATCATAAGTGAAGGAGGTGGGTGAGTGAAAGGTAAAAGATAAGCCTCTATTTCCAAGATAACTAGTTAAGTCAAAAAACCTTCTGCTATATTTAGTAGGAAGAAGCTATGATCTGCAGATATGCTTGAAGCATCATTCAACAGGTAATCATTCAGAGTGAGAGAATTATTTTTCTTGCTAGACACTGAAGAACCTGTTTTACTATGTCTTATCCAGGTCACTTAACTGAACTTTGTGAAGGTCACTAACTGACATGTTTTATGCATGTGAGGAAATAATTACAGCAACAGTAGCTGGAATTTGAAGACATAGTCTGGTTTCCAGGAAAATAAGGCTGTGTCATCCATCAGTGTGCCTGGGAGTTCCCCTTTAGTAATTTGTGACCAATTGTACCATTTCAGAGAAAATATTAAAAAGAATAACTCAGTTCTGGTAAGTTTCCTGAAAATTAGTGACTGGGTACAAAAGGCAGCCCCAAACTATTCCTGTACCACAAGATTGTCAGTAAGCAGTGCTCTCAGACTCTCAGCGCAGGATCAGTGCTTCCATTGCATAAAACACACCAAGATATTCTTGTTGCCAAATGAGTGGGTGGTAGATAAGATTTAGTTCCTAAAGTCATCATCTCAGTATGGGAATAGGAGGGCTGCAGTGGTAATTATGGCTGTAAAAAAACCAATCAAATTCCTCAATAAACCACATTCAATTTGTTCCATTGCTAACAGGACATTTTTTCTTCTCTTTGCAAAGTTACAGAATAACTACCTCCAGCAGAAAAGGTTTCTTCCTCCTCCAAGCTCAGAGCCTCATATTCCCAAAAATATGTACTTTATGTGTGCTTCATGCATCTTCACAGTAATAATAATTTTCTCATGGTGATGAGGGTTTTCTCAATGCTTAGAGTTTGAAGAGTAGAATCTGTGGTTCTTGGCACCCTCAATATTTCCAAATTTTATATAAAGAGCTGCCAGCTACCAGCTTGTGAACCTTGTGGTTAGTTATATCTTCTTGTTTTCCCTTCCAGAATAAAAAGTCAAATACATAGGATGCTTATACTGCCTGAAGGTAATGAGAGAATTGTGAGGCGATCATTTCTCCAGGGTCACCATAAATGAAATATGCATAGGCCTCAGATTAGATAAATGAAAACCTGAAGGGTATTACCTTCCACAACCTGAATTCTATTTTATGCTCTTGCAAGGCAGTAGCCTCCAGAGTCCTGATGACCCCAATAGCTGTCTGTAAGAGAGTGGACTACAATTCCTATCAGTCATTACAACAGATTTGGTCAGATTTGATCAGCAACTAACTTTATTTAAACACTTTATAATTAAAGTCTGTCCCAATGATTGATAAGTATTGGATCCAGCTCTCTCTGAAATAGTTTAGCTATTCCTAGTCTCTGGATTTTCCAGATCCTGATTGTAACAAGAAAAGAACTTAGGCAGCTAAGAGAAAGATATCACAGATGGTACAAACGTTCATAAGGAGGAATATTATTTTATTGTTGTTTGAGGAAATATAAGCAATCCTCAAGAAAATTCTGAAATTCATACAGAAGGTAATAAGTGATACCTCAGACACTATTAAAAAGGTACTAGGCCTTTCTAGATTTTAAGTACATGATGAAGCTTTATCAATATGTTCTCTAATTTAAGAATAGCAGAAACTATAAGTTTCACATAGTAAGTTCTTCTCCCTATAGCTTTACTTAACTTTAAGAAAGACATCAAATTTATACCAAATTTGACGTCCTTCTTAAAGGACATCATGATCATATTTTATGAAGCAAATTTTGATAAACACTTTTTTTTGTGTTAGTCCTCCATTTAGAATTTAATATTGCTTGATATTAATCTTCAAACTAGTAAAATCACACCCATTTTTATACAAATATGTCATATAGACTTAGTCAATGTTTAGTAACTGACAAGTATGTATATAATGTCTTCTTTTTGTTGCCATTTATTGGAGCTATGTTTCCTGCAGCTCCTATTTCGTAATTTGAGAATAGAAAAGGGAAAAGGTCAACAGAAATATAAAATTAAGAATTGTTCTGAAAATTTCCAACATTGACAAGTCATAAGTGAGAACTATTTAAATACATCACTTTGGAATGTAGATCAAGTTATCATTTTATTTTCCTGACAACTCTCTCAGGTGGAATAAAGACATTACCAGATATAGATGTAAAATGCTTATGTAGAAGTACAGAAAGTGATCATTTGCCCTTTTCTATTAAACTTATGAAAAAAAGTAGTTTCTCATGTCAAAAATACCATTTTAGACATACTCAACACTTACCAGTTTGTAGGATGCTTCAGAGACTAACCCTTCACATATATAACCATGTGAGTACACTGCATCACAGAGAAGAATGTGTTTAGCTTAGTACTTTTTCAGCAAATCCACATTGCTGTATACTTCACACTGAGCAATTTTGCTTACAACTGCAGAGCTTATGCTGATCTTGCAGGGTAGTTATCACAATCTTTCTTGAAGTGTAGCTGCTGTATGGAGACGAGAGAGAGAGAGGATTTATTGACATATGGCACTCGGGATTTTTCTGTCCTTAAAAAAGATACAAACAAAAAACAAATGTCCAAAAACAATGCCTTCCACAAAGTGAAAACTTCCCCACATCCTTTTAACATGTATCTTTTTTTCGTAAGGTCTGCTTTTGAGTGGTGAGATTTCCACCAGAGTTATGAGGGTATAATAGTAAAACAGAACATGTATTAACAAAATTATTGTCATTGTCTTCACCATAGTCAGGAAACTATACCTTGACAAAAGAAAACATTTTAAAATGTAATCAAGGTTTTCTGAGGGATTTTTTTAGTGTGTGATTTTTTTAGCTATTACATTAATTTTATATTGGCTTTTTTTTTAAATTAATACACATGCTACAGCATCAAAATATAAAGAAGTCACTTAAGCTTGTGCAATCAATGAAAATGTATGGCTGTGTATGCTGTATTTAAATTTCTGTTTAGATTCCATACATATATAGATGAGATTAAAAGTGATGTAATGAAAGCTATCCCTGATACTATTTCCAAGCTTTAACATTTAGTGGTGTGATGCATGAACAACATATATATCTTTGAACAAACTGCTTCAAACAGTTCCAAGCAACTAACTAGCAGTAACTATCTACCCTCTAAAACATCACTTTTCTTCTCTTTTCCATTTGTATTTTCCTTGTTTCTGTTCTATTCACATCAAATGACACCAAATTTATAATAAAAAACAGTTTTGCAGGAAATTTAAATTTAAAAACCCACAAAAATATTTTTAACCGTCCAGGAAAGGAATCTGAAACTGTGGTTCTACATTACTGCTGTGTTGTAAGTACAAAAAAAATAACTGTTATAGTGTTATTTTCCCTCCATCATTTCTGGGTGGCAGAGCATGTAGCTTCAGAATAATGCTTGGTAGACTAATGAGCAATTAGTATAACACATAAATGTAATAAATAAATAAATAAATAAATAAAGCCCAAAACTCCTAGGTCTTGAAAGTAGAGGTGGCCATTAATAGTTAAAATGGAGTCATAAATAGGTATAAATATTTAAGCTTTACAGTTCTATTTGTTTGTAGAGGTAGCTATTTGCCTGCTTGTGAGATGGCAAATTCCTGCCTAGTACAATGCAGCACAACAGGCAGCTTCAGTGTGCAGGCAGACAAAGAGCCCCAGGCAGCCCCACCCTCGCCTATTTTGCTTTCCGACAACACCCCTTGTTCACGGAGCCCCTTTCAATTATAATCTTTGTTGCTAATGTTTACCTTTTTTCTTTCAAATCTCTCCTTCCTTGAGTCTCACTCTTCCAGACAACCAACTCACTGGAGCCAGCTCAGGCAGACAGAGAAGGAGAAAATGAAATCCACAGATGTCTACTGTGGTCAAAAACACTACCTAATCCAGCCAAAAAACCATCCTGAGGAGGAGGCAAAGAAATCAGATTATTAATGTTGCTGTTGTTATTGTAGTAATAGGAGTGGTAGCTGTTGGCATTATTGTTATCACTATTATTGTTGTTGTTATTGTTGCTGTGATGATGATTATGGTGGTGATGATGATGATGATGATGATGAAGAAGAATATTATTATTAAATACATTTTGTAATTCTCCTTGTATTATTACCCAAAACTGTCTCCCACCTCTCACTGAGGACGCAGGTTGGTCACATGCATTTACAATGAAAATAATGCTGCTTTAATGTGCGCAGTGAATATCTTACAACTCATATCCCTCCTCTTTTTTCCCCTGCTGGTAAAAATGTTATTTATTAAAGAAAGACACTTTTCCTTCTTAGGCAAAAATGGCACAAATGAGGATCCATTGTATGATAATATCCAGAGCTTTTCCTCAGTGCTCTTGGTTTTTTGCTCTTCTGATTTTTATTTCCTCCTAAAAGCTTGTGGGGATTTTTGCTTCTAGACATGGGGTGTTTTTTGTTTGTTTCTTCCTTTTTTTTTTTGGTGTTTTTTTTTTATTTTTGTTTGTTTGGTTGGTTGGGTTTTTTGGGTTTTTTTTTGGTTGTTTTTTTTTTTTTGGGGGGGGTTGTTTTGTTTTGTTTTGTTTTGATTTGTTTTGTTTTTTTGGGTTTTTTTACAAAAGCAGCTATTTGCTTTCATGCCTGAAGTGCACCACAGTGTGTTTTGGAGCATATTACAAAATGTGGCAATCCTGCCTATACATGACAGATTGTAACAAAAGGATAAAACTGTAAAATACTTTCACATAAAGACGTTATAATATCAGCTTGCCACTTTGTAAGGTGGAATACAAAACAAATAAAAAGCAGTAGGTAAAAATGCCTTCTTTCCTCGCTGCCACCTCTGCCCTCCTCCTCCAATATCGTTGTATCAGATTAATTAAGACCAAAAGATGAATACTTTGATCAGGACATGTCAGCTGTCACTCCAGCTTCTGTAACCTGCATTTCTGGTAGCATTTTCTTCCCATACTCTTTACTCCACTGATGGAGATATGTCATGACTCATCTCAACAACTTTAATATTATAGACTGGCTTCTACAATGTCTCAAAAATATACATGTATGTGTACATATATGTGCATAAATAAACACAGACGTATGTTTGTCATTAGAGTCATTTTTCTATGTTGTCCTTCTCAAATTCCAGCTAAAAAGGTTTAGCATATAAATATTATCATGTAATTAAGAAATATTGCTCCTTTTGTTCCTAATTTAAGACAGAAAAATAAATGGCAGATGAAAATATCAAAGGTATCTTCTCCAGACAGGGGACAAAAATTGGCATAGCTCTAGAGTTTAGTAAAACCTGAAATTTTAGTAAAGTGCTGAAGTCATCTTGTTTCAAGAAATTTAGTCAGTTCAATGTAAAGTAACACAAATGTTGAGAACATTCTCTTTTTTCTTCTTAAAAGCCAAATTTTTGTTTCCTAATTTATGAGATTAAAGGGATCATTATTTCTGATTCTATATGGTTATATACATCATGTTATATATCGATATATAATTCAACACATATTTACATTTTCAATGAGTTTTAACAAGTCCTTATGACTCCAAACAGCATTTAACTAAGATATTAGTATTCTTTCTTGCCCCTTTTTTAGCAATAATCAAAACAGAGGTACTTGTTCTTTTCTTCTGCCTTGAAATTTTTGTCACTTATTAACAAAAAAATAAGAATCTGTGTTGATCATCCAGCCAAACAAGGTCACATACCCTCCACAAGGAGCACCTGTATTCCAGGTCTTCCAGACATTAAAACCAGCCATAAATCCAGTTCCCTGTAAATGAAAAGGTTTCATGGACGACTTAATTTGCTGCGGGAAGCCAAGTTCCCAGTAGGCTGCCCATTTCTCAGCCCATGACTTTTAGTGTGTCCACCTGCTGAAAACCATGTTTGATTTCTGGACCTGCAAGATGCCTCTCAGCAACAAAATGGTGACATAGAGGGGAGTGGAGAAATTTCTATCTCTCTGTCATCATTAAGGGGGTTGCCCTGTGTTGACGGGAATGAAAAGTGTGATTTAATGTGGAAAGTAAAAAAAAAAAAACTAAGGAATTAAAAAAGGACTGAAAGATTTGCCAAGTGGGCCATTGCAGTTCTTGTGACAAGTGAGATGTCCCTGAGGAATTCACTACAGGCTGAACTGAAAAGGGGATTAAGTCCTTTTAAAGGGAGGAAATGTAACAAAAGGAGCACTTTTATGATGTAGCTGCATAAAATAAGGGACTGCTTTGTGCAGCTGTTTGCCAAAGGTCTCCAAGTGAAGCAGCCAGTGCTGCAGGCCCCTCTCCCCCTGGAGTGAGCAGCTCCCTCTAAAGCATGTGCCTACACTGGAATAAGAACACAGCTGTCATTTAGGAATAAATAAGAGATTATTGGTTTGTTTCTATGTACCTTTTTTTTTTTAATTTTCCACACCTACCAAAAAGTGGCCTGTAGGGAGATTATACTCTAGTGAAAGTTGCTGCTAATTAAAACAAGTAATTAGTGTTCCTCCAGGCTTTGCGATTTCACTCACTTTTGCCCGCCAGACAACATTAGTTTAAAAGCAATCCAATTTCTAGCAATAACAAACCATAAAAATGTCACTTAACAAGTATATAAGAGTAAGGTTACAGTTCAGATTTTGATTTATCTTTCTGGGGCTCTTTATACAGCCAGAGCAAAGTTGGAGGGAGGGGGGATGGGAGAGTTAAACAGTAATTCAGGTTTAGATTTGTTGGAGTTTTTTGAAAAGACACGTTACTGCATTCAGGTGAGCTTCAGGTGACAGCTTTCCAAGCCACATTTAAAACAGAAATGGATTTAAGGCAGTTTTCCAAAAGAAGCCTCACTTAGCATTTTGTAAGCAGATAATTTCATTAGGACCTTTTGTTTATGCTCCTGGTTCTGACAAAATGAAACTTTTTTTTTGACTGTGTCTCTCTGAATAGGAGTTTAAAGGTATTGTTGTTTCATATTAGTACAGACAAAAGTGATTATATACCTATTTTCTTGCTCTACAAGAAACTTAAAGAGATCAGTATAAAATTTCAAACATGGTGATGTACTGACTGACAAAAAATATAATTGTAACACTGCTCCTATCTTTCATCAGTTTCCAGTGTTCCTATCATCACAAAACATATAGCTGGATCATCTTATTTGCTGTTGACATATGTTGGATTATACTTTCTCTAAGGATATTCCAGCTTGATCTGAACACCTCTGGAGGTTCCATCTTTTTGTGCAAGGAAATTTTTTCATGCATGCGTAACACCTAAATTACAAAACTACAATAGGAGCATATATAGGTGATTTTTTCCTATAAAAACAGAGTAAAATTTTCTAAAGTTTAACCAATGGACACTGATTTTACTTTAAGTTTGACTATCTGCAATTTCTGTTCATGAATGAATCAGAGAAAGGAAAATAAAATTTTTGGTAAGTTATAAAAATATTTACACAGATAAATAGAATAAGATTTCTTAGTAGTCATACCAAAAGAGCTGTAATTCAATACTAAACTGCCATTTTCAATGGGAATTTTTTTTAATACACCAAGAAACAAGTCTGTACAGATGAATTGATTTTCCTCTAATCTTAATTTTGAATACACAAAACATACTGGTTTTCATCACAAGCAGAAAATGTGCAAATATCCACCAGTTTTCTTTTTCCTTTCTGCTAAAATTTTAATAATTCAGTCTGACAAGATCCATCAGGTTCTCTTTATATAGATATTGATAAAATACTTCATCATAATGAATAATAACAGATTTAAAGAGTAGTTCAGATCTTTCTGAATATCAGGATTTTCTTTTGTATTTTAAGCATATAAGAATTTGGGGTTTTTTAAACTGATGTTTTCAGCTGATGTCTTCTTCTATAACAGGCAGAAAGAACCAGCCAAGTTTTTGTTTTTGTTGTGTGCGTGTGTCTTTTGTTTGTTTGCTTTTACTGACGAGGATAAGAACAAATCTCCACCCCTGGACAGACTGTGGGGAATCAGTGGCAGGATCTTCTATATCTCCTGGGCACATAGTGAACTCCTTATAGATTAGCATAAAACTATAAAAGGGGAAGTATAACAACTCTAATTTTATGTAGCAAGCCATATTTGCACAACAATTCCATTACAATACAAAAGCCAATCTTCAGAAGCAATTTAGGAACGGCGATGGTGTTCTTGTTGAATCCAAGAAATGGAGAACAAATTTTCTAATGCAATCCAGTTTCAATGCCCAGATGTCATCTGTAAATTATTTTAATGGTTATTTGATTCTAATTTAACCATAAATTGGCCTTAAGATTCAACCCTATCTTACATCCACTTTCCTTATGCACTTCTGTGTATTTCAAGTCATAGTTTTTTTCTTATGTTGCTTCCATACTTATGGTTTTTTCTCCTTAAACACTTTTTAGAGTAATTTTCATTTTATTGACAGTATTGAAGTGGAGAATCTCAACAGCATAATATACAAATCACCTAGTGAAATAACCTAGGATCATCAAGGAACATCAAGGCAGTAAATGGTTCACTGAAGTCACATTTTATCAATTAATTGAAAATAATATTTTTTTCCTCCCCAGCAGTGTTCTTAATTTGTTGGTTTTTTTTTTTGTGTGTAATAATAAGTACTGAATAAAATCAATAATTGTTTATAATACTGTTTAGTGAGACATTCAATAAAATTAAATTAATCTGGCATAATGTTACAGATGATAATATGCCCACTTATTTCTTACCTCATAAACTTTCTGCTCTTTTAGAATTCTAATCAGCAAGTGAATAAGGATCACAGGAGGGTAACTTCTCAATTGCATAGCAACATTATCTGCAGTATGTTATTGGTGTATTCACAAAACTCTTAGAAAGAAAATGCAGTAATATGCTTAATTCAAAGAATTGTCAAGTTGACCTTGCTTTGAAAATGCTGACATTGATAAGCCTTCTTGCCTCTTACCCTTTTTTAAATTCATCCTATCAAAATATATTCTTTTCATTCTTCTCAGAGTTCCTAATCTCGAGATTACATAGCACTGGGATTCAAGATTTCAACCTTGTATTGATCATGAAGACTAGATAACATACGAAATGCTGTGTGTGATTGGGGGTCAGTAATACAGATAAATTAGGGATAATAGATGGCTTCCATGTTGAACTGTAGCAAAAGTTTTAGTGGATTGAATTTTTTAAATGTTTCATTAGACAAAACAATTACAAGAGATGGAAGAAACTAGTAGATTAATTTTGTATGTTAGGAAATAAAATTTCATAATCTTTGCCAGGATTTATGGTGTGTTTTACAAGTCAGGTTGTCAATCTTCAGACACTCTTTCTATGCAGAAAATCAGAAAAGGAGGGAGTGTTAACACTGGAATGTTCATATAATAAAAGCCAATCACTGACAGAAATTTGAACATCCAATTTTTTTTCCTCTTAGTCCTTATTATAAAAGTCATTTGCAGCCACAGCTCCATATTTTCAAGTATGGTGAACTTTGAGAAGCAAAACCTTTCAATTACATGACACAAAACCAAGATGTCCACTATCAGTATTTCCTTCTGAAAATATGGACAGAAAACATATTAGAAAAGCTTTCACAAACAGGAACTTCAAGGTCTTTCGGGCATCATTTTAAGGATAATAAGATCTTGTCATATACACAAGAAGCTTTACATAACCATCTTAAGTCTTCCAGATTTTGGCGGTTGCTCCGGAATCTTCTAAACTTTCTGCAAGCAGGACAAGTAAAAATCCTTCATGGTTCCCAGCACATGAGGAAAAGGCTGTTGTGGCTACTGCATAGAGAAAACCATAGGTACAGTCTGGGGGAAGACATGTGCTTGTTATGCTGTACTTCAAAATATATTGTGGAGGATATCCTTCCCCCTGCATGCTCCAAGTGTTGAGAGGATAAATCAGAGTAAATCATCTCTGCTGTTTCATGCCATTTGCTTCTCTTAGTGTGTCTCCTTCAGACAGTACAATCTACATTAACCAGTGTTATGTCCTCCATGTCCAGCCTTATGCTATGTCTGAGGCTAGTTCAAAGCAGAGCAATTCTCATCTGGTTTTACCAAACTGTCTTTGCATACAAAAATCACAAGTAACTTTGTGTTACTTGCAGGATTCAGGATGATGAGTAATTTTATACTCTGAATGGGCCATACTGCATCTGGTATAAACCAGCACAAATGTCGTCAAATTAAAATGCTTCCTGCAGAACATCATCTCAGTCTCTAGAGCAGCCCAACCCAACACTGCACCTTTTAAAGTGATGTTGTAAAAATATTCCTGGTCAGAAGAATAAAATGTATGTGTGTAAAATTTTCTCAGGAGGTCACATTTTTATATGTAGGATTAGGTGCTAAAGTCAGAAAATACATCTCAGTTTATTTCAGTGTACCATCTAAGTTCAAATTTTACAGTTATCTACTATGCAAGGCTGTGTGATATGTACCACTGTAGATAGAGTGAAAATGATCAAATGCCTTGAAACATGTGTATGACATAGGAACATAACAGTAAACAGACACTGTTTTGCTGTCCCTGTGCTGTTTTTAGCACTAATGGTAGACCCAGTTAGATGTCAAGCATTTTGGTGATTTTGAGAGTCATTACATCATGGCATTATATTTGAGGTATAGTTAGAATATATTGGATGTCTCGCACTGTCAAGCCAAGTCAGTATTTTTTTTTAATGATAATTGAGTGTTCTAACTTTTATTCAGTAAAAGAAACATAAAAATTTTGCACAAATTTAGCTAACATCACAGTTGTCTTTTCTACATTCATTATCTAGCTTTCTTAAATTGAAGATATTTTTATGATTTTTACTATAGTCTTAAAGATCTTCACATTGGCTCTATTTATCTTTCACTTTGGACATGGCTTCCCTTATTTCATCCTAAATTTAGCTGCATAAGAAATGTTGAATAATGTTTTTACTGCTTAGGATACTGACTGGTTCAGAAAAAGTTCAGGATATTAAAAACATAGTGAGGACTACTTTCGTTAGCTTCATTACCAAGAGTTTCAAAGCATATAGGATACTATGGAAAAGCTTAAGACGCACCACCTCTCCCCCCCCACACCCCGACCCTGTTTCTGCTTTTCTACTTAATCACTTCTTTTCTTTGATGATGAAAAATATTCAGTATTTCTGGACCTTTTTTTTCCTCTCCAATTTTGATAAATACCAGGATATTCAATTCCAGGTAAACAGACCTTGTACTTACTATTATTACTGTAGCCTCCTACAAGTCCATGCTTCATCTAGCCTCTTCAGAGCAAATACAATATGGACAAGTATTAACAGTGCTGTAGCTTCCCCCTAGCATAAGGCAAGCCTGTCTGATATCAGAAGAAATGTCAGATTAACTTAATGATACTTCAACTCCTGCCCATAAATGAGTTATACTGTACATTCTTGTCTCTGAGAATCAGAAAGATTAGTTCAAAAATTATCCATTTCAATAATGGGAAACATTACTTTTGAATTCATTAAGTATATTAAGTAAAATCACACTCAAAGTACATATTAAAGCACAGCTGTCTTATTTAGTTGACTAAAGTCATGGCACTTCATTAGTGGCACTCCCTAATCAACAGGAAATATGGTTGTCTGTGTATTTTTCAGAGTACCCAGTAAAGTTATTGTTATGCTGAAAATAAATTTTAAGTACCAAATGGATGTAGAGAATACACTTCCATTTTCAGTTGTGGATATCTTAAGGTTAAAATCCATCAAAAAAAATAGACGTAAGAAAACTTTCACTTCTGCTGCCCGTGCTCCTGAACAGATCTCAGTGGTGGTCAATCCAGCACTTTTAACAGATACAAAATATGCTTATTTTAAATTTTAATGTGGAACAAATCTCAATGGCAATTTGTCCCTTATAAGTGGTTGAAAAACACCTGCTCTAAAATGACCATCCATATTTCTGTTAGCCTTGACTATTAACATAAAGGAACGAGTAACAGGTCAAAGCAAAAAAAAAAAAAGATCCATTAAAAAATTCATATCCATTAATGGAATTTTTTTTTAAATTGTCTCCAAATTGCACTATATTTGAGTTAGGAAACTAGGCACCAGTATACAAACATTTTTCTCTTTAGCAGATTTGGAGCAACCTCCTTTGCATGTAAGAACTGTAAAAGCTAATTTTGGAGATGCATAGGTTTTCAAATGTTGTATACTTGTCTCTAGTTTCACAAGCAGAAGACTGCATAAGGAGTTATAGAGAAGTTGCCCATCAAATCCTTTCATCTGAAAATAATAGGCCTAAACTTCACATAGCCCACTAAAACTAATAATAAATTATTAAGTTTTAGAAAACAGAAAAATCTTACTTTTCATAAGAGAGTCAGAGTAAAGCACAGAATAAGTCAGCCACAAGCAGAGGTTATGCTCTTTTCCTACCATTCTTTTCAATTCACCTAACCCAAATGCTGAAGAAAACCAGTAGGGGGTTCATCATCCCAGTTCCTCTCCATCATCTTCCTCTGGGTGTCAGGCACCGTAGCAAAGAAAAAAAGCTATTTTTCTTTTCAGCGTTACAAAAAGAAGAGAAGGCAATTACTTGAAAACTGTCCTTTCTACACTACCCATCTGAGGTGGTACAGCTTGAATCTGAAAGTAAAGATTGGGGTCTGGAGAATTTTTCTGTAGATAGCTATAGTGTTATGGAAATGTGTAGAAAATGTGGTATTTCTGTACAGTTTAATTTTTCCAACCATTATTGACTATGTATGTCAAGGTAGAGAAGGTATTTTAAAGACAGGCCTGATACCAGAAATTAGATTAGAGTGACACCTGTTACAGGAGTTAGTAACAGATGTCTGTGTATTTGTCCTCTAAAGAATTTGGCAATCTCTTTGTGGTAAACAAAGGAAAACATCTTCCTAAGGAAGCATAAAAGGATGCTTTGTGACTCTGTAGTATGTAACAGGCCTTGTCAGGCATAAGAAATTGATTGATTCATTTGCAGTAGGAAAAGGAGTTTTGATTGATTCTCTGAATCAATCAAGATAAGATAAGATACAGATAAGACTCATCAAGAAAAGAAAAAAAAATAAAAAGAGACAAGAAAACTGAAAAGGTGAACTTACAGAGAAAAAAATATTAAAATAATAGCACTGTTTGCTGCAGAGAGTATTTAGGTTAAGGAAAATTGATAGCCTTGGTGCTTATGTGTTTTGGTTTGATCTGCATTTACTTGCTATGAATATTAAAGAGGAAGAAAAATATAGCACAATATTATTGCTGCTCAATATATCTAAGAGTAAAAAAGCACCCAGAAAAAGCACCAGCTAGTAGCTCAGGCAGGGTGGGAGTTGGTGTGTATGCTCTACCAGGAAGGTCTGTCAATCATTTTGCTTAGTAGCAGTTCTACTTTTACTGCTCTCCCTTTCATATTGTGCTGATGGATTTGTCCAGTTCAAGGTCTCTGATCTGCTGCCCAAATCCCTCTAAAATTTTGATCTGTGATATCCAAGAGATCAGCTTTCCTTCCCTGACCTTTCATGGCAGCAGTTCAGTGCAGTTGTTGACTAACAGGAGGAATGTTCAGTTACCCACTTCACAGCCTCAGCATTGACTATGGAATTAACTCACACAACAAATAAAGAAGAGCACAAAACTGACCACAGAGTTAGGCTCCCGAGAAATACTTCTCAGAGAAATAATTCCCAGAGAAATAAATCTCAGAGTTTGTCTGTAAGAAATAATTCCTTCCCATACATATATAACAAATATGAACATGCATAAACTGTCTCACCAAATGATACAAACAAACAGAAAACCAGACAGGAAATCAAACTCTTTCCCTTACAATGTCCAAGGAAGGAAATAAAGAAATAAAAGTATTAAGAAAATGCTTTTGCTACGTAGTATTAATTAAAAAAAAAGTAGTAGAAGATAGATGAATATATAGTAATGAAGCAATATCCTAAGTCATATTTTAAATAGGTAGGAAGAGAGTTCAAAGAATGTGAGCATTATGTCCCACCACTGTCATAAACAAGCCAGAAATACTGCTATCTAACTGAAGTTACAACAGGATGTTTCATTCCTGATTTTATGACAATATAATGCAGTTAAATAAGTTACACTTGAAAAATTAGTGAAGAAAATATTTTCCAGGTACCAAATGAACCTTTATACATACTTCAGGTTTCACATTTTTACAGCCTTATAAAGATTATAGACAGATATCCATATCACATAATAATTCCAAGTGATAAATGAAAAAAGAATTTATGAGAACTGAAGCTTATTCAAATATTTAGCAGGTTTTACTAATTGAAAGGCAAGAGTGTTGTCCAATCACATTTAGTTTTTTTGGGTAATGATTTAATGAACTTGAGAAGTTCAAGCATTCTCTGAGTAGATCAAAGTCACAGAAGCAGCATAGAAAACAAAGCTTGAATCCATATTCTGTATCTTTATTGCTTCAATGATGCTCAAATATCTTCTGCAGGATACCTTGCAAACACAGTAAATTGTTAGGTGAAGAATTTTTCTAATCTTGTGTAGGAGTTATAACTGCAACCTTATTATCTGTACTTTTGGGGGTTTTGTTGTGTTTCTCTCTTTAATTCAGAAGTATGTTAAATTGCCAGTTTAAACACATTTAAGGCATAATATCCTTCAAGAGAAGTATGATTGATTAATAAGACATTATATGCATTTTCATAAAGAATTCCTTATCAGTTCTATTGTTATCTCCTTTATTAATTTTTTTAAGAATTTTCTTTGATGAGAAAATTACAGAGAAAATTTCTTTTTCCTCCTTTATTTTTAACATTTCTCTTATACATTTTATCTCAACACTACCAGTCAATACAATTTTTAATACATATTTTTAAGTTCATGCCATCTTTAATTCTTAGATGTCTGAAACAATACTTATATCTCTTTATTATGACTTTTACTGTTGAAGAAACCAAATTTCAGGAGCAAGTACTCTGATAAAATCCTGTGTCTGTAATTCTGTTCTGACTCCTCAGTGAAGGGAATTTTGTGTGACGGGTTGAATATCTGTGTCTTTATTTTTTCGTCTTCCTGACTGTCTCCTCTGCACCCTGCTCCTCTTCACACAGCAAGAAATCCTCTGATTTCTTGTCAGAGGAACAATTTAGAAACTGATTTATACTGATAAATATATATAAATATATACAGATATTATGCTGATTTATACTTTGAGCCCTGTTTATGTTCTGCCTTTGGTTGTGTTTCTCATTTGACTTATCTCCTTGGTCTGTGAATCATGCTGTCCCTATTGCAACACAGATGATCATCTGCCCATTTTTGGGAATATCAGCCAATATGACACCAGACAATCCCCTCAGCCTCAATGGCATGTTATTTTCTAGGATGTTCACTGGAGGACAGCGGGGAAGGATGGGTACTGTTATATTAGCACTGAGGAACTGAAGTGTGTATTATTTTGCATGTTAAGTCTTCATAAGGAAGACATTAGACTTTGCTTTATGGATGATTTAATGCCTCATTAGTCAATTCTCATTATATTTTAGCTCTCTATCCAACAGTGTCCTGTACACAAAATAAATGGTATTAAAGATCATCCTTCATCTTTTCGTACTAACCCCTCTCTTTCTTCAAAAATAATCAATCCATGCTTTACCTTTGCTCTTACACAGCTCATTTCCATAGTACTTTAGAAATTGCACTTTTGTAAAGAGATAGCCCTAAGATTAATTTCTATAGTTCTGTCCACTTCAGCTAGAAATCCCTCAGCACAGATATAATCCACAAATACTTGCAGCTCACATATCTAACTAGTCTAAATACTTTCCGATTGGCAAACTAGCAAAATAAACAACTTTAAGAAGCTTCCAAAATTTGCAGATCTATTTTCTGAAACTTTTTTTTTTGAAAGGACCCCCAAATTTGCTGACGTGTATACCTCACAGAGAGACACACAGGGTAGAATTGTCCATTACATCAGGGAACTAAAGTTTTCAATGTGACTTGGAATGAAAAATCCAGATATTGAAACTGTTAATGAAAGACTATAAAGAGAAAAAATACTAAATCCGTTAAAGTGGCTGATTTTGTTCAGGCAAGTTTTACATTTTTACTTCAAAATATACATGCTGCAATATTTAGTATTGCAGGGAAAAAAGAAGAAAAGCTACATTGAAAAGGCAAAACTTAAAAAGGCAATCTAGAGGTTATCAAACATGTCATGATTTTTATTTTTGTCTGAAAGACAATTTTGCCTCAATGAGCATGATTTTAAAAAGCTTTTTTTTTGCAAGAGAGTCATTAGAACAATGGAAAATGCTCCATCAGAATTTTGCTTGGAGATCATTTAATATATGTTTTCATATCTGACACAATACAAAAAATGTGGGTTTAGTTGACATCTGTTTAACTTTTTTTTTTCTGTGCAGTTAAACAATTGCTGGTACAAGAGAAATATGGCATATCTCAATCACAGGTAAATATCAGCCAAGAAAACTTATCCAGGCTAATAAAAACCAAAATATTTTCTGTCACAGATTGTCATTGGTGCTTTGAATTTTTAACAGTATTTTAAATAATATTTTTAGTAATATTTTGTAAAGAATTTGTTTTGTTTGGGTTTTTTTTATGTTCTGGATTTGCAAAGAGGGACTTGAAGGCAGGGGCTGCTTGTACATTTCGTACTTTAACTAAAACACTATGAATTTAAAGTTAAGCCAAATCAGGTTTACAGATGATATGCTGACATACTCTCATTTGAAATGGTGGGATTTATTTTTTCAGTGTTTCACAGTACAATAAATTCTGGGTTGTGTCTAAATGCGGATCCAAGGCTGTGCTTAACAAAGACACAGAAATTTTAACCTTTCAGGCTTCCAGATTTTGATTATTATAACTAAATTATGTTCATTTAGATTTTGCTTCATGAATGGAAATCCAGATCATCCGTGTGATTTTATATATATGAATATGTTGACCCTCAAGCAAAAAAAAGGATGTATTTTGCAGATCACTAGCAAGACTTAGTAAGAAAAGAGATATGTGAGAAACCCTTTCCCATATTTCATTAGAAATGACTTCTTAAATGAAGATTTCTCACACCTGATTTTCGGTTATTAACTCACCTGTGAACAAATGGAGACAATGATATGCTATTTTTTGCCTTCTGAACCCCAGCTATTTTAGATATTTTGCATGCCACTAGATTTTTTTGCTTTTACTTTTTTTTTTCTGAAAAATCATGCATTTTTTTACACTAATTTCAGACTAGATCCTCATTGCTATTTTCTGTTTGTTCTTACAAAATTAGCTGAAAGAAGCCAAATAAATACACATTTAAAGGTTTCTGTGTAGCCTTTCCTGCTACTGCCATTAAAGTCTTAAGCTAAAAATAAGAAGTTATCTCTGTGAGAAGTTATGAAGCGACTGAAGTGACGTGTCTCTTCTCTTCTTGGAGGAATAATGTGATGAGCAGTGAACACTAGAGGGGGAGCTTAACCGTTCAGGAAACTTAAATCTCCAGAACCTCTGGGAGAGGATCAGAGCGATATGATAGCTGCTGACTTAAACAAGCAAAGTTAAGGCATGGACAGCCAGAGTTCAAAAGTCAAGAGGTCAATAACACTAGAGAGCCAATTTATTGTCATTTTCCAAAAAGGCAGCAAATCATAAGTGAAATTGAGAAGTTTAGGGCTCTCCTCATGCCATGATGTGGTGTACTTTAAAAAACTCTCTAGAGGCAGTTTAACATGAATAGCAGGATTACAGGGATTTTTTTTCCAAATGACTGTCTGCCATTCAAATGTCTGAGGAATGATGGAATGAATTATCATAAAATTTTGACAAATGTGATGGCTCAACCAAAGAAGGAAAACAGACTTATTGGGTTTTAATAAGACATGACATATAAATTGAGTATACATGGCAGTTAGACCTTTGCTTTTTCCTTTTTATTTCCTTTTTTTCTTTATTTGATTGAGAAACATTTCTGTTTGGAGAGAAGTCATTTATTACTGATGCTTGTTTAAGAATGGAAGGCATGCTCCTTTTAATCCTTGCTTGCTATGTTTTAATAACTTGGTGCCTGTTTAATGTATTGTGCTTCATATATGCTTAAGTTTGAATTTTGCTGGTTCTTTCTCTTTCAGGATGTCTGTTCATCTTTTATTGCATTAATAAAATGTGAATTCATGTTATAATTTTAGTGGCTTTGCCATAATAACATCAAAAAATTGTTTTTATTTATACTTATTTAAATAAAAGTATCTCAATAATTCATTTTTGTTTATATTAGATATCTCTTCTTATGGAAGTATTGACATGTCCAGTCTGTTTGCTGCTTACACAACCATACAAGTATTTGGGTAAAGTAGCATTTGTGATGTGTGATTAATTATGCACTTTGATGATGTGGAAAAGAGTTTGGGGAAGCTGTATTGTGTTGTATTATTGTAGGCAGACATCACTGCAGCTGCACTGTGAGTGTCTTCATAAGTTGCTTCATTAGAGAAATAAAATGATTGGATTGGAAACAGAAGCAAGTCCACACGTTACACAGCACATGGTTCCTGCCAGCTTTTAAGAGCACATTTTCCTATGTTTTGTTACTGCATCTACAATGATTTTAAATAAGCTTCACTGTTGATATTAATGGAGGAATTTGACCCTGTCTTTGCAAGCATGCTAATTTCTCCTTAGACAGGACCTTTTTAATACTCTCATATCCTTTATTATGTCATCCATACATTTATTGCTTCCCTGTGATATTTGAAGAAAGCAGTAAATACAATTCAGGAAGAAGGATAAGACAAATAGGTGGCCAGCAACTGTGGAATAAGAGCTGTTTTAAAATCAATATCCACCCATGCCTCACCATGCTTCACCTTTTCTTCTCTCTGATCCTTTATTTTCAGTTTACTAATATATGTAACTGAATCAGTTACAGGTTTTTCAAAAATACTGGGCTGTTTTGAACTGCCCTCTAACTGATGTTTTGCTAATAATATTTGCTTGCAATGGGACTTTTTAAATGTAACATAAAACTAATATTTAAACAAATAATATCTGAGTATCTTAGGTGGAACTGATGTTTAGAAAAATTATATCAAAGGCAAAGCACTATATTAGATAATCAAGTTTTTATAGAGACACAAGATGCTGGGCTTTATATATGGAGATTTGCTATTATGGCAACTCTGAGTGAAATAAAGCTATAATTAGAGGACTTTTTGGATAAGGTCTGGCTAGAGAAGACATAAAAACTGGAAAGTCACCAAGAAATCAAGCAAGCCCTAAGGTAATTTTAAAAAGGAGGAGGAGTGGGAAGATGATTGTTTCCAGAGGAAAATAGAACATTAAACAAATATCAGCTTACTAAACAAAAAAAGCATCATAATTCATTTTTCCTGTTCAGAAGAATTCCAAATAACTGAAACTTGATCTGGTATTTTCTGAAATGTTTTGGTGTCTCAAGCAAATAAGTAAAAGAATGGTTTTATGTTGGTGTTGAGAAGAGGTCATTATTTCTATATTTCCAGATTTCCTCAGTACAGTTCTCCCAGGGCAGAGCTGTGTGAATTCTCATTCTTGAAATGAGAAGGGAAATTCAGGAGGAAGCTGGAACCCCAATGCTGTTGATGTTTCTCTTAGGAAATGCCAGTAGGCTGATTTCCATGAGGATGTAGATAATGCAGGAGATCTTCTCCTTAAGATTAAGTTAATGTAAGTGGGTCAATTACAGTGTTTATAGAATCGTAGAATATCCTGAATTTGGATATTCCTTCCTTGTAGAAGGAATCTGCAAGGATCATTAAAAAAAGTTTTCCTTTATTTTCAGAATCAAAGTAGCACCCCCCTCATCTCAATATTTGCAAACTCCCTGGTTGAAATAAAGTTTTTTCACATGATACGGCTGATTTGGATTTCATACTTCTGCTTGAACTTCTCCTGTCTCTAAGCAAAGTCCTCAGATATGATATTCACTGAAGACTCAGCCACATTGCTACTGGATGATTTAACTGCCTCATTTTAGGGAAATTTTGCATTGTAGCTGGAAATTCCTACTCAAGTTCAACATCTGCCCTTAGGAAATACAATGCAGCATCTTGAGCACTTTGCAAAGGGCTTAAAAATGGGAATGCCATATCTATCATAGGTCAGGTTGATGTGGACAGTAAATTATGGTCTAGGCACCAATATTTACCTTCTTTAGTGTTGTGGCCCATGAGATAGCAAAGATTTAAGGATAATGTTTTTCATATTGAGTTGTAAAGTATGAAGGAAAAAAGTACCAGGTGTTTCTAGGAATACTGCAATTAGGGGGAGGGTAAGTTGCCTTCAAAAGATAAACATTGTAATTGAAATAAGGGATATTGTCTAGAGAGAAAGAATTAAACCAGTAGATGTGAAAGAACTCATTGTCTTCTAATACCCACAGAATGATTCATAACAGATTGCTGCTTTCAGCTCTGAGTAAGTGGTTAGCAGCTAGATCTACTCAGTAAAAGTTTTTTGTGTTTGTATGGAAAAAGTAATGGCAAAGAAGCTTACTGGGAATGAAAACAATTAGCGATCCTAACAGCCTGGCATTTGACACCAAAATCAGTGCTAACAGGTAAAGCCTTTGCGAATCCTGGTAGAGAAATTAAAATGTACCATTTTGGAATTGTAAGTCTGTCAGTTTGAAGGAATATACTAGTTTTATTTCAGACCTTTGATTCATTTTAGGGTAAATTACATTTCCCATTATAAGCTTGATTTTCTAAATCTACATTTCTGAATTGCTCCGACAAGAAGCATAGGTTACGTGATACATTTCTATCAAAAGCTGTATTTTGGTGAGAAACCTGAAGTAAAGAAGCCATTCTAAATTTAAGGCAGATCGCAAGCTCTCTTTTCCTTTTTAATTTTTTTCCTTGTTATTTATTTACTTGGCTATGAAATCCACTCTTGTTCTCTTGCTGTTATGAAGAAATACTTTTTAGAACATTTCCATGGGAGCAGAATGTGTCACAGGGATGACATGCAAGTGCAGGAGGTTGTGATATCCAGCCCTAGAACACAGTTCAGAGGAGACAGGAATACAGCTTTGTTTGCTGCAAGGGCAAAGACAACATGGTGCAGATAATAGCACATGGACAAGATGTGACTGTTGTAGATTAAACAAGAAAAAGGATGACACAAAAATCAAATATAGTAATACAGGGATGACATGGAATCAGAATGAGAAACTGTTATGAAAATTTCAGTGTTACAAATGATTTTCAATTTTAATATAAAGTTGTGAATTTATTTTTCTTATGTTTCTTTAGTGGTCTACTATTCCATGTAAAAAAATTCTTCCTTTTCTCTTTCTCTTTTCCTTTTTCTTTTTCAAAGTGTCTGTTTCTAGGATGAAGCATTCATAATTATAAATCAGATGCATTGAGACATTATTTTCTAGGAAGAAAGGTAAATATTTTAGTTAAAATTACAGTGATTTTTACTTTTGCAGAACGCAGCTAGCTTAGATTTAGGTAAGCTACCTAGCATTTTTAATGCCATCATATCCTCAGCAAATTCAAGCACTGGGTTGGGTTAATCTCTCAGCAAAGAGAAGGAAAGTAAACAGGACCTGCAAAGAAAAACATTCTTAAAAGAACATTATTTTTGTCCCTGTTCATTTTGGAAATGCTAAAAATATTGTGAACACTTTCTTACCTTCAAAGTAAATCTGTCAAAACAAATTGATTTAACTTAAATCCAAATTAATGAACCAGCTTTATTATTTTAGGAGATGGAGGCTAGAAAAGGAAAAAACAGAAAAAGACCCAAGAGTCGTAGAATACATGGTTTACAATGTGTTAAATGTGTTTATTTGCACTTCCAAAGTTCACATTTCCTCATACATTTTCATACTGATAGAGATAAAATGCTAAAGTCTTAAATCCCTCTATGCCATGCTGAGTTGCTAAGGGCTGTTGAGCTTTTGTTATTTCTCCTCTCGAGTCAGGTCTGATTATTCCTGCTGAGTGAAAAATTTTTATTTGCCGACAGAAACAGGAACCATATCACGTGTGCTTGCACTCAGCAAATACTCCAATACATCACAAAGATTTGCTCAACCCACCTTCAGAGGCCAAATTGAGGACGTTATTTTCTGTCTGGATCTGATCCTGGAGACTATCAGTCAGGAGTGTTTCTCAATCTCTGATTAAAATAAGGCCTACAAAGCTGCAAGTGTTCATGCACAGTCTCATTAAAGGACTGAATGGAGTGACCCTGGTTTTCTAGCACAAAGCTGTGAGTGAACTTCAAATATAAGAGTGCATCAATCAGATCCAAGCCAGGCTTTTAATGTCATTTTTTCTACTTTGCCTTTAAAGTCGTAAAGGAATGCCCTTTTCACTTGTGCAGCTAACCATCATTCAACAGCAGCAAACAAACTAAAAAAAAGTGAGAGGCAGAGAGCAGGGTCTCCCCTCACAAAAGGGAAAGCATGATATTTTACTAATGGGTTTTCTAATAAAATAGAAAATACACTAGGCTCAGTGCAGGTGTTCGCAACCTTCTGATTTTTTACACCTGCTTATTGAGGGAAGGACTAGGAAAAACGTGCTTTTGAGAACAGTGCAACATTTGATCCAGATATTTGGTTCTCTAGCACAATGTCATATGTAATTATTTTCTATTTAAATGAGAGTGACATTTTAATTAATATTCTGAAATGGAAAAATTAAACTAAATAGATATTGCACTTCACCATCTAAAGATCTTTTTTGAAAGTTGTGATGATGCAGTGAAGTGGGATCCTAAATGAAAGAAAGATTTTCTTTGAACATACCAAAGATCCAAAAATAAATTACAATCCTGGGATGACTATCCCTGGAAATTAAATTAAAATGAACTAGGGGAGTTTGGAAAACAAAAGAATCTAGGTAAGTGAAACAAGCATTCGCCTGAGGCTATGAGGACCTAGTGTTTAGTTTTTGTCCTTATATAATAGCCTTTTATGTCTGTGTCATGGTTTTTTTTCCTCCCTAAACTTCATCAATTATGAAGCAGTCATGACCTAAATACCACTTTGCCTCCTATACATATATCACATATATATTTTTGCGGCTTTTAAGTGTTGCAGTATTTCCACCATTCTATTTAAATATTTTTTTTTAATTCAGAGGCTCAGATGCTCAAGCATTTAGGCAATTTTTACAAATGAGTGCTAAAGCATTTAAGCCACTTGGTGCCCCGTCAATGCTTTCCTTGATAGGGCACTTGTGTAAATTGATAATTTTAATGCTGTTTATTTAGCTTGCTGCATAAAAAGCATCATGCATTACCTGTCATAATTTTAATATACTTCTTAATATACTTTTTTTTTGAGTCCTGAGTTTGCCTTTACTCACAGCATCTGAAACCAGATGTCAAGTTACTTCTTTTTGTAGTTCCTGAAAACCTAACAAGTCTGAAGTAATTTTTTTTTTCTGACTCTTGGAGAGCCATATCTCTTTACTTTCTACACTGTCTCCAGCTTAGTGTATTATTTAAACTATGTGAATTTTGTCAATTTATGAATTTATAAAGTAATAGGTATGTATTTACATTCTATTTTTTTTTTTTAATCTACTAGTTAAATAAGCCACATTTACTGTTGATATTTTTGCTCTGTTTAGTTACCCAATTCACCGTTCCTTATGAGCTTCTGAACACCTTTTTAAGGGGTTGGAGTTTTTTATTTCCTCTTTCTCTGGGAAAAAAATCAAACAAACAAAACACCAAATTTTTTCATGTTTTTATTTCCAAAGTATCAAAATCTGCTCTAAAATTTTTAAATCTTTTTTGCAGCTAAGAAAAAAAAAAGTTTACCTTAATGTTACAGCCTTTAATTTCTATTTACAGAAAAATTAAGTTGTTTGACGGGATTACTTGGAGCTTTACCTATTTTCATTATCCTAAGGTGTATTGCTTGAAACGTAATGATTCTGTGCCTGGACCTGTGTCATCGGACAGTTGAAACCTCAGAAGACGGTAAAATTACAGACGTCTGAGCAAGTAATTTTAATTTGAAAATGGCTGCATGCATTTTCAATATATTGATATATATCATATAGAGAGTATATCCTGTCAATAAAAGTTGATGTGAATACTTATCTGACCTATATTATTGTTCAAGATTCAATTTCAAGGTTATGTTTTCTAGTATTACTTGGTTTTCTCTTTTCCAAAAGTAATTGAAGAGGGGATTTTGAGATTTTGTTAGTTCCCCTTTTGCAGGCCAGGACAGATTGTAGAGTAAATGGACATTAAGTGCATTAAAAACAATAAAGTGTATATGGCTGTGGTGTTTGAATTAACTTATCAAGGATAAGAACTATGTATAGATGTTCAATCCTCACAGGACAGATTTTTTTTCTACACAGAAACTTGCCTGACTATTTTACAGGTTTTACAATAATGCTTTTGTAGAGTTCACTGTGTGGTAAATAAGCAAAAATCATTTATGAAAAAGAGAATACTAAACTACATCAGGTTTTTACTTTTTTCTTTTATATATGCCAGATCAGTTTTTTAGCTCTTCCTTGATATTGTCCATCTCCTTTTAGGCACCTTCTACCCACTACTTCAGGATGTCCATTGAATGAACATGAAACTAGATGAACTACATGCATTTACAGGATGATCTGAGATTATATGGAATTGTGTTTAAATTCTTTCTATAAATGGGTCATGGCAGATAACATCTCCCTGTTGTGATTAAACCAGGTCATGGTGGGCAATAGAAAATCATTGTTGGAGCTAGTGAAAAATGTCTTCTTTAGCTGTACTTGGGCTTTGTTGCATTTTATTAATACCCCAATCTTTGCAACTACCTGACATAAGAAAATGCTTTGAGTTGTAATAGTTCATATAAGAGAATATACCAATCAAATTCAACTTAGACTAAAGTATTTATTTTTATTCTCATTAAATAGAGTCACAGATTATGATAAATCTTGCATTGCCCTTCAGAGATACATCATCTAGTGCTTGAGGCCAAGAAATTAGTACTTTCCATAATTAGTATGGGAAATTAAATAATTGGGCTGTGGTTTATGAGGATTCTTTCTCTAAGAAAAAGCATCTAACTCCCAGTCAAATGGGTTAACATGATTTATTTTTTGAGCACACAATTATCACAATTTCATTTTATATAAAATCTATACAGCTTTATTTTTTCCGTTTCTTCTTAACACAGCAACACAGCCTTGGTTTTGTTAGTATTTTATACTCATTTTTTTTCTGTCTATATATGTACTTAATATTTTGGTTAGCATGATTTCTGATTCAGTGTATTCTCTGGCATAGTTTTCTGAACATGGTGGAGAAAAAGGTGTTTGTATTCCAATAAATAGAATAAATTGGCATATTTCCATGGAATTTCACAAGGTGACAAGCCACCACTTTAATTCGTGTTTTGCCATCATGTAGAAACTTAGCATCTGAATTGTTTATGCTCAAAAAAATTAAAAAGCTAAATCATTTTAAAGTTATCTTCCTTGATAAGAACAAAAATACTCTTGTGTACTGGTATTTCTAATGTACGTATGGGGTAGTTTAAGCCCAGCCATCAACCAAGCTCTATGCAGTCACTCACCCACTCCCACACCAACAGGAGGAGTGAGAGAATGGAAAAGGTAGCAGCAAGGAAAGTCACTGTTTGAGATGAAGATGTTTTAATAATGAAAGCAAAAGCCACAAACGCAAACAAAGCAAAGCAAGGAATTAATTCACTCCTTCCAGGGGCAGGCTTCCAGGAGAGCAGGGCTCCATCAAGTAGAATGGGTACTTGATTGGGAAGACAAATGCCATCACTCCAAATGTCCCCCCAGGCTCTTTTTTTCCCCCAGTTTACATTCTGGCCATGATGTCATATGGTCTGGAATATCCTTCTGTTCAATTTGTGCCACCTGTTCCAGTTGTGTCTCCCTACAACATCCCCTGCACCCTCAACATCCAGTGTCCAGTGTGGCAGTACCAACAACAGAAAAGGACTTGGCTCTGTGTAAGCCCTGCTCAGCAATAACAAATATCTCTATATTATTAATTCTGTATTCAGGAGAAATCCAAAACACAACCTAACACAAGCATTATGAAGAAAATTAACTCTACCCCATCCAAAACCAGCACACATGGTGTGATTTAACTTAAGCAAATCACTTCTCTGGATGCATCTGCAAAAAAAATAAAAATTGTTCTTATTACATTTTACTGGATTTGACCAAAGATCTACTTAGCCCAGCATTTCTGTTTCTGTCAAAGCAGCTGTAGAAGTTTACAGAAAAATGTATGAATATACATAGGCAGTAGGTAATACATTATATTCATTTAACAAACCTTAGCCTGAACTCAAAGCTCTTATTCATGTGAATAAAGTCCCCTTGAAATCAGGGGATTAACCTCCTGACAGTATTGTTCTGTTCCACTTTTTAACAGAAATAGCATCATGATCTTACTAAATGGATATTGATCCTCTAAACCCTCTTACAAAAAGCCCCAGTAGAGTTTCCTAAGAGAAGTTAGGATTTACAGAACATCCAGGGTATAATTTCAGCAAAACATAAAATGTTCAAGTGTCAGTATAACTTGTTTCCTGACTTTGACCAAGGAGCAGTTTTGTTTTTTTTTTTTGTGGTGAGTTACTTCATATCTCCTCTGAATCCAGTTTTAGGGGAAAAATATTCTTATATGCCATATTTAGAGTTTAAAAAACCAACCAAACAGAACAAAAGCAAAACACCCTGTCAGAGAAAAAATGTTAGGTAGAAAGCTATATTAGTGTGATATCTCTTGAATTTTGACGAAATACACTTTCAGCCTTTCTGATGGGAAACTTGGAAACTTTAGATATCATAAAATAATTGTAGCACTTAATGATAAGGGTTCCAAAATACTGCTGGTGTTTAAAAGTAGCCATGACTCAGGATTTATGTGCATCACACTGAATCAAGGAGCTAGGCCAATTATTCTACACTTACCTAAGTTCTGAGTACGTGAAGGGCTGCATGTAATTTTGTCAAAAGAACAGTCTAGCCTTTAAAAATGCTCTCTGGTAAATATTTAGTTGGGGAAAGAATCACTATTCCAAGGGAAGAAGGAAGGGAAGGGAAGGGAAGGGAAGGGAAGGGAAGGGAAGGGAAGGG
>QUSF01000036.1:3514894-3585720 GCA_003676055.1 Chloebia gouldiae | reverse complement strand
AATTTGTTGAGTCAAAGGTGAGGAGAGGAGAGGAAGGGAGGGGAGAGGTGGGGAAAGGAGAGGAGAGGAAAGGAGAGGAAAGGAAATTATGCCATCTAGCTACAACCTGCAGAGGGAAATTAATATTCAAAAGGTTAAGGTGTCTGTGATAGGTAGGTAATGAGTAACACTCATAGATTGTTACTATAGGTTCATTGCCTCTAACGCTGAGGACGGCACATGGATAATTTACGATTCCCATTGTCCCCTCTGTAGGGATTAATTCTGAATTATTTATGTACCTATATACGCACAGAACTGAAACATTTTAGTTAAAGTCAGCCACTCACTCTCAGTCGAAATTATGCAGCCCTTGTTGCTAAAAATGATGTTAGCCTCTTGTGATTTAAGTCATAACATTTTATTTTCAGTCCCACTGAGAGAAAAGGCTTAGAGAAAGAAAAAAAGATATATTTTCCTGCAGATATCTCTGAATGCATTTTTTGGGGATTTAAATAGATAATGGTAATTTGTTGAGTCAAAACTATTGTTATAATGTGCATATAAATAAACATTTACTTTATTCATTATTAGTGATAATTTTTCTATTGCTTTGTGACAATATTTTTTAGAAGATCGTTATTTTTGAATGCAAAATCTTTGCATTTCAATAAAGGGAATCACATCTAATTATTAATTAATCAAAGAATGGAATTCCATTTTGGGAAATTGGTCCTTCCTGTTAAGAATTCCCATCAAATCATTGCCTTCAGTACAAATTGAACCTTCACCACTGTTTCCATTTCAGCTCAAATGATTCTTTGCTGCTCTAAATATCTTTTGGATATATTAATTTTTTTAATGGCAGAAAAATGAAGATATTAATAATTTCTTAATAAAATATTAGATTAGGGAGTGCCTTGAGATCTACATCAAGGATAGCATTTGATGAAGATCTAACCCAGATAGCATGAACAGGACACAGGCATTTTATTTCAGCTAAATATCAATTTAGTATATTATGTCTGGTTTTAACCAATTTGGTTCATCTGGAGGAGGAGCATTTCTTTTATCCAATTCTCTTGTAATATGACACAATTGTGATGCAAAATTTCTCATTTGTCATTATACAGATGACAACACTATTCTAAAGGCAATTAATAAAAAGGGTAAGAGAAAAGAAATCATTGCTTGAGTAGCCCCAGACTTTTGGGGTTTCATATGAGCTGGACATCTCTTCCTTCAGGAATTGTACCTGTAATGATAACTGTTCAAGCAGACAGCACAGCCTGTAAGCAAACTATTTAATACGGAGTGGATAAAGATGTAAAAGTATTTGACACAGAAAAGAGATTTTTAAAAAAGGTATAAAAGATCAATCCTCCTTTCCCCCCTGCTCCTGTACAATTCAACAATTGTTAATGAATTAGGAGGAGGAGCATATTGATGTACTGCTTGACTGTAACACAAAGAAGTATAGTTAGCAAAAAGCTGCAGTGGGTAATGAACAGTATTTTAACTCGGCAGTTTAACCTCCGTGTCTGTCAGCAATGACCTTTTACCAACCCCAATGAGAGCCTGATTTCTCACTTTTGCTACTCACTGCTGGATGAGTGAATGTAGAATTTGACAGCTAGAGGTTTTACATGAAAAGGGAAGGTACTTAAAAAGCATGTTTTGTGATGATAGGCTACATTTATTCACTGTTCATTACACTGGGTGTGCAGGAGCGTTTGTGGATTGATTGGGTGTGAGCAGCTTGTCTTCTGGGGCAACGAGGAGACATTATTGACCTGCATGGGAGTCGAGATGGCCTCCAGATGACCCCCCTTTCACCTGGAATTGACCTTGAAAACAACCTAGGGTTCACCCTGCTTTGAATAAATAGAAAAGTGACTTAACAGCATGTGGATTATTAGAATGGACATATTGCACATTTCTCCTTTTTCAACTTTTATAGAGGTGCATGCGTAGGGGGTGGAGGGAGAGTGTTGCCTTTTAGATTTCCAGATACAGCAGCTGCACAACTTGATATTTGCACAGATTTATGGCAAGAGGCAACTAGACTTTCTCTGGCTTGATGCTAAATTTTGCCATTCATCATTATTGATTAGAGCCTACACTCTATGACAGAGCCCAAACCTTACTATGACAATTGCTGTTTCAGTTGTTATGGGCCAAAATGGGCTATAGGGATGATTTAAAAGAGCACAATAGCTATCTGTAATTACACATGAATAATCCATGAATTCTCTAGCACAGTGCTTATAATCAGACCCTAACAGCCTTCAGCAACTAGGCTAGAAGGCACCTCTACATGTAAACTCCTCCATAATAGGCCAAAAACAATTGTTTCCCTCTGTGTCCAATCTTGACTTTTCTTCTTGTGCTAAAATAAATCAGTTAAAGAAGAGGGTAATGGCATATTGCATCACTGCTGAGAGTGCAGCCTGCTAATGAACTTGGCTGGGCATGGAGAGTTGCCTGGAGCTGCCTTCTCAGAAGATGTTTTCTTTGGTTTTATAAGACACAAAGAGTTATATTTTTAAGTTCCTAAACTCTGATAGTAGCTTGCTTCTATGACAACCCTTTTCTGTGTGGAAAGACAAATAGAGAAACATGTACTGGTTCTGAAATTCAGTGTTTGATTTTACATTGGCTTATTTCACTTTGATTATTTTCTGAACTGTTGCCCAACTTTTGCCTCTGTTTTGAAACATTAAGAGCACTGATCACAAAAGTATTTTTCCTGCAGATCAGATGCAATTTTTTCAGGGAACTGTATGATGATAAAACTGTATGATGTGGCATCACGTAAGTGGCATCACTTAGATAAGAAAGCAAGTTGACCCAATTTTTTTTTAAACAAGGCCTCTTTAATCTCAGATACATCATACTGAGCTAATTGGACAAAATCTAGGTGACTAACACTAAGCAAAACCTACACTCACCACTTTGTCTTATATTTATGATGGCTGTCCTATGGCTATCTTAGACTTCCATGTTGGTCCTAGGTAAGTAGAGAGCACTATTTGTGCTGATCAAAAGCATTGTGTAATTTTATTTCCATCAATAACTTTCTGCGTGTTCATGCTGTTTTGGGCTCTGCAAAAAAGTGTTTCCTTCTTCATGTCGGGCTGAAAAGGGTGTTTCATTCTCTCAGAGAGACTGTTTTTCTTCCCTTCAAGTTTCACTGCTAAGGCATTGTTACGACACGCATTCAAATGCCTTTCTTGCAAAATTAAAATTTAACTTACCCTAAAAAAAGTATTACAAAATTAGATAAGAGCTTGCACAATATTCTTCTGAGTCATGCAAATTATTTTTAAAAATATTATTTCCTCTGAACTACTGTTTGTACATCAGGTAAACACAAAGCTAGGATGTGTCCTCTTTAACAGCTGAGTTTGTACAGAACACACACACACACACACACTCTCACTCACACACACACACCCAGAAAAGGTAACTTCTAAGAGGTATGACATTAGAAAGACATGTAGTAGCATAGTTAGCTTCCAGCTCATCTTTTTTCCTACCTCTTTAAAAAAGAAAAGGCAGTTCTGCCCAGAGGAAGAAATAAAAGTGAATCCTTGTTAAAAAGTACATTAACAAAATAAAATAACAGTCTTATTAGGGACATGTGCAGAAAGGGATGTTTGAGTAGCAAATTATAATTTACTTTTGAGGTATATTATAAAGGTTTAATCTTACTGATCATTAGTTAAATTGGATGTTTTAATCAGTTAGTGAGTGCCAAAAATAATTATGCCAGAGTGCTTAGTCTGCAGAATGTGTACACAAAGCATATAAATCCTTTCCTTCTCCAGGGATTTCTCAGAATAACACACAACTAGAAGACAAAAGCGATATCAAACTCATATAAATTAACATTGCAAATGATCTGAAAAAAATACAATAAATAATGTGATTCTATCACTCTGAATATGCTATACAGGAGAGAGTGTCCAACACAAATATGTTCATTAATCTCTTATATCCTCACTAAACTTTTTCAGGAAACATTCCTGGTGTTTACTTTTCACAGTTCAATTGAAGGTCATCTTATGAATAGCAAATGTGGGTTAATATCTTAGTACAGAAACCTATAATCTATTCTAAAATAAATGTTGAAAATGAAATTAACTTGACTTTTTCTTCCTCTTGGGAAGAAAAGTATTTGTCAGTATTTAATACACACTCTGAAATCTGGAACAATGCACCCTAATGGTTCCTTTTCTTTAGTTCTGTTGCTTCTAAGAGAAGTACATAGAGATTTCATTTATACAGGACCTCTGTTCAATCTAGAATAGTATATAGCTACAGTGGATGTTTGTGTGTGCGTGTGTATGCATGTATGTGTGTTCATAATTACTGAACATTGGATGCAATTTTAAATGAGATGGCAGCTGTGTAGGTGAAATGATCTTTGCAGCATTTGCAAAATAATTTTGGGCTTAAATTTTTCATATTTTGCTTGCAAAATATAAGAACATGCCCATCATGTATGCTATGCACATATGCTGTATGAAGGCTTTTTTGGAAGCAGCAAAGATATGAATTGTGAAATGTGAAAAATAGTTATATAATTTATAATTCAAGTGCTATAATTATTTAATTTTTGCAGTTCCTATCTTCACCCTTTCAGTTAATTCTAGTTTTTTTTAATAAAAATATCTCACAGGGTAAGCCCACGAATTGGGACTAACAGGTTGATTTTAAAAGTATTAAAAATTATTCCTTGCAGTTTTACTTTCTCAAGACACAAAACTGGAAAGGAAAACTGATGCAAAAAAAAAAAAAAAAGTGCCCATTATGCTGAAATGGTGAGTTCGTCATTATAATGTAATCTTGCCCTGCTTCTGGCATGGCTGAGTTTTTTGTCAGGCATTTTATATATTGCAAAAGGCCATATAAAGGCTTAATTTTTCACTACACCCATTGTTTCTCAGAAATTAAGCCTGCTGAAGGCAACAGAATTAGGTTTGCAAGGGATGCTGCCTTTATTGTCTTGCCATTTATGTACCTCCACTGTATAAGTATCCCACATGAATGAAGCATTTATTAATAGCTTTTGACAAGACAGGTGTTTCAGATACTTTAGCATCTAAAAAAAACTTGAATCCATACACAGCACAAACTCTGGGCCACTGACAATGTATTAAATTAATGCCTCATGGAAAACTATTTGCAAAATTTATCCATTTCAGATAAAATTCAATAATAATAATAATTACAAAGTAACATTTGAAATTTGGACTACAGTTGCTTTCTTAATATCATATACATAATTATACACTATCTCTGCCTCCCATGTTCAGGCACTTTCTACTTGTGAACAGAAAAATTTTTAAAAAATTGAAAACTGGGTACAAAAACTTGTACTATAAGTTGCACCCAGAGGGCAGTTTAAAGTTTCAGTTACCAAAAAAAAACTAACTTTTGTACTGAAATTTTAAAATGGTGATTTCTATATTCCACACTTATTGAAATAATGGTATATAATTAGGTGAGCTAGAGAAAGAATATTACCACTAAGCATGAATGTTAAAATTTTTGTCAGTTAAAGTAATAATTTATTTGATAAAAATCTGCCCATTAATTTTTTCAGAAGTTCAGTAATTGTAGCAAAGAAGCATCACAGAAACACCTCAATTATCTTTTTGAGAAAGACACCTGGTGTGAATTAGACAAGTATTACTAGTAAGATTCTATAGGATAGTTCAAGTAGTGGTGTAAGAGGTTTTGAAATTTCTATTTCTTTGAACTTTCAGACTCTAGAACAGTCTCATGAGATTATTGCTGATGAGTTATTGTTATGTACATAAAATAAATTTCCTGCAATCTCCTACAGTCATGAAATTAAATTTCTCTCCTAGAGAAAAAAGAATAATAATTTTGTCCATTAAAAATTGTTCAGTATAATCTAAAAAATTAGAAAATTATTCTAGATTGGATATTCATAAAATCCAAATTCTTATCTAAGATTATATATTGTTATCTCAGGGCCACCAATTTTTAATTTCTGCCATTCTTAATTCCTCTAAGGGTAAAGCAGAACAAAAAAAAGAAAAAAAACCCATCAAAATAGAACAAACAAACAAACAAAAAAAAACCAACCTTACCCACATTTAAATACATTTATGAAAAAATTAGCATTTATTTCCTGGTTATTTTACCCATAGTGTTGTTAACTCTAAGCTCAGCTTTTCTCCACAAGATCTCACCCACTCAGTAATATTTTAAGTTTGCTTTTTTTAAAGACAGCTTTTCTTCTTTCTATTTTGAGCTGCAGTTTTGTGAATGGAGTGCTGAGATTTCTTTGCTGACATGAGTCCAGAAAAATGGTCAAGAGACAAGAGTTCTTGGGTGAGGGGGAAGGGGAGAGAGGGTAGAAAAGACACTTAAAATCAATAGACAAGTGAGAGGACCAGAAATTCACCCCCAAAAAAATTTCAAAGCACTATGAGAAGGAATAAAACCTTAAAATCTCTCTGATTCACCCATACTCAGTTACATTCACACATACTGAGTTACTTTAATTTTGTCTCTGTCACAACTTTCTCATTTGCATATAATCTTATATTGTCTTTTTCTCTCAATGGATGTTCTCTGCTCTATGGTATTAAAAATACATGTAGCTTATGCAGTAACATACAGGAAAGGAGGCAAAAAAAGAGGGGAAAAAAGTAGAGTATTGAGAGGATAAATTAAAAATTAGAAGATCCAAGAGTGTAGAGCTGTTATCCTGGGCTGTAGAGCTGTTATCCTGAGAAATGGTTTGAAATAAAGAAAAAATATTTTAAAAAAGCAAATGGAAGTGGAGCAGATGATAGAAATTGATAAGAGGTACAGAAGCAAGAGAAATTAAAAAAGACAATCTGGAGTATAAAAATATGGCAAATATCTGAAATTAATAAGGTCAAAGGTTGGAAATAAATTAAAACCACAGTAATAAAAGCTAAATTGTTTCCAAATATTTTGTGCATTTTTAATACTTGCTTGAAAGTGAAAAGGAGCCCAAAAACAAAAGTCTTGATTGAGGTACAGCCTGAAAGAAGAGGAATAATTAGAAAACCTGTTTCTGGATTGACGGCTGTCTGCAAGTTCCTAAGGCCGGTTTTAGTTTAAATGAGTTTGCAGGGGTGGAAAATAACACTTTCTTCATTTCACTCACAGGACTGTTTGGTTGTTTGTTTTTTGTTTTTCTGGGGTTTTTTTTGTTTGTTTTTTTAACTGATTACAAGAGGTTTGAGCCAAATCCTACTGAAAGAGGCAAGTGATCAATTAATAGACCTCAAAGCTCAACTTCTCCAATTGCAGTTATGCCAAGATATTTTTTAAAAGCAGGGTTATGAATCTTGTGGATGCACAAGTGAGAGAAGTAGGAAAAGTCAATTATAGTATATAAACATTTACACCTTCTTTATACAGCTGAGCATCAAAGAAACACATTTTAATAAAAAACCTAATTATTTCAGTCTCTTATATTTTGCCAGTCCCACATCCCATGTCAGTTACTTGCACCCAAAGCAATATCTTGTTTCCAAGGACACAGAGTTGTCTTTGTTCTTTGCTGGGAATTACTGCATTGGAAAGATTTCTGATAGAAGGTATGAGTTTCCTTCTTATTAACATGTGAAGGTTTGCAGACTTCATAGACATGATTTCAGTGGGGAAAGCCAACTCCCGGTATTCCAGAGTATGTTCAAAAAGTTAATTTACTTGCTAATGTTTTTCTGACAACTCCAATATTATCAAAGGTGGGTTTGTTGGAATAAAAACTATCTCTTCTTGTGCCAGACCGGACCTCATCCTTTTGCTTGACACGGTAGTAGTCTCACAAGCCCAAGTGCTTGAAAGAAAGAGATGGCATCATAAATAAAATTTGTCCTCACTGCAAGTTAATAGAACCCTTCAAGTTGTTCTGTGATCATACATACAATTTTCTTGTATAGTATGAGTAGTTATGCATATTGCTGCATTAGAAGTGTAGACAAATATTGCCAAAGATTTTCTGTGATTTTGATTGTCTTCTCCAGAGTAGGAGGAAACCTGCTTTAAAAAGATACTGTAATCAAATGCCTAAAATATTTGTTTCAACTTAATATCTTACCTTTTATTCCCTCCCATTATATTGTGTTATTTCTTACATTTGTTAAAACAGAGTTTCTCACCCCTAGTGTCATGGCTCTTTTGTATATATGAGGAAATGATAGTTGCTTGGTCATATTTACGCATTGAGTACAAACGTTTGCATACACTAGATGTTCTTATTCCACTTCTTTCTATTCTTTTTTTGAAACCTTTTTTTTTTTCCAGCAGTTTGTAAAGATAAAATGAACTGTACGTGATTCACAAACTGTTCTCATTTATTAGACTTATGTTTGTATTTTATGGCATTCATAACATTCCTATGGATTTCTGTCACGGGTGAGTAGCCTTTCCATAATTTTATAAAACCCTTGAATGAAAGCCCTTTTAAAGCAAGATTCCTTGCAGAGAGTGTACTTCTATCACATTACATTTGTGCTGAACTGATAAGCAGATGGACTGCAACAACGTGTACTTTTCAACTTTTATAGTAAATAATTTTATTTCTGCATATAATGGGTTGTAATATGAACTAGAAACCCCAACATAGAGCTTTTCAGAAGTAGTTAAGTAGAATTAAATATAATATTTCTGTCAATGGTTAATAGAAATGTACTTTCTGCCCATAGCATTTTAAGTACTCATTTCTTTTAGCAGTTCATACATAGAAGAGTTATACTCTTCAAAATCCACTTCCCATCCTGTTTTCTTTGTTATCCTAATATTGATGCCATTCCTGGTGTTGGTCTGAAGATGGGGAAAATCATTCCAATTTGACAAGAATGTTGAGTTCATCTAAGTTACCACAATGTTTCAGCCACTCTTTTTTTTTAAGAGAGAAATAATAGGCAGAATAAGGCTCAGCATCCTGGTTTAAAGGGCGGGTGTCTGCCAAGGAAGGCGGGAACCTCCCTTGGAAGGAAAAGGACCCCTTTCCTCCAATCATAACAACTCTGAAATTACAGGCCTTTCAAGAAAAGATATGGGAAAAGAAATAAAAATTCTTTACTAGTGTGTATAACAAGGCAAAAAAAAAAACCCAACAACTGTAGCAACAAAAGCAAGAAACCCAGTACCAAGCTTCTCTCGGCCACCAGGCCCTTCTTTCCTTGGTGCGGTTCCAGTCGCGGACAGCCGCGGGCGCTGCTGGCGCCGGGCCAGGCAGGGACGGTGCAGTTAGGCCGAGTTATTTTATAAAAGCAGGGTTATGAATCTTGTGGATGTACATGTGAGAGAAGTAGGAAAAGTCAATCATAGGGAGGCACTGGGGCTCCGGCTCAGCCATCTCTCCCACACAGTATGGTGGCTGCACCAGCGGAAGAGAGAAAAGGGGCCTCCTTTACCAATGCACAGTGGGCTGCCATTCCTGGCGCTGCTCCAGATGGCAAAATGGGCTGTAGCAGGAAACTCAGAGCAGCAGACCAGAACAGCAGAGTTGGTCACACCCCTAAATGGCAAACAAAATGTAGCAAAAACTCTGGAGCTGTAGCGGGAGCCGCAGTGGTCAGGTGGACATAGGGTGTCAGATTGAAGTGTGGCAAAAAACAGAATCAGAAAACAGCGGGGCTGGGCAGCGGCAGCTGGGCCCCTGCAAACAGCTGGGAAAGGCTCCCTCCAGAAGTGGGAAGGGGTTGGGTCCAAGGTTTACCCTGAGGCACCCAAGTAGATGGTGGTAAGGGTCCTTTCCAGTGATGTCAGATGTCAACAAGGTACCAGTTCAAAGCTGCTCTTACAAGAAAAGCCTCACTTGTGGCAGGAGAAGTAGTAAAGGATGGAGCTCCTCAGTGACAGTGGATTCTCCTCACAGCAACAACAGCACCATCTCACCTCCATACTGAGAGCAAGAAGAGAGAACTGAGCCCAGCCCCTCGGCTCCCAGCCAAAACTTCACACTATCTCTGCTCTTCCTGAAAGAAAGCCCCCCCAGCTCAGGGACAGTAGCAAACTGCCCACTTTCCCCACTCTCGGCTTTGAGACATCTTTTATCTCTCTTAAGTTCCATCATTCCCATATCTTAGGCAACAAATAGGAGAAAATACCCTGATTGAAAAGAAACAAAGAAAAAAATAGCAGAAAAATCCTAACCTCCAACACTTGGGTAAGAGGTGAAGGGTTGCATTGCAAAGAATTCCTTCAGAACACCATCATTTTGATCATAAACTGGATCATAAGTTCGACCTCCTAGATGATAATAATCATGTCTAGTCTCAGAGTTCAGCAGGTTTCTTCTTGGTGATCAAGGTAAGGTGATCAACCACTAGATCTTTATCAAATGGAAGGGGTCAAGCAACAGTAGCAGCTGGCAAAGTGTTTCTTTCAGCTTCTTTGCTGAACAAGGAAGAAGCAAGCTAGATGGGAATTTGCAAGTTAATTAACTATGTAAAATTACAGATTTATTATATGAATTGACTACAGGCTGTTTAAAATGAGTTTGAAATTAAGCTTTGTTTACTTCATTTTACATGTTAATTTACAGATGTGTAAGAAAAAAATATATGTCTGGTAGGTTTACACTAGAAGCAATAGTCATCGAGAAAGTTCCACTACCTCTCCTAAAAGCAGAAAGGTAAATAGACAAGTTAGGAAGAGTGTTGCTTGTTTATGTTTAAATTAAACTACTATATTTTAATAACAGTTGCAGACTTCACTGATGCTCTGGTTTTGACCATCAGCATGTCGCATGGGATAGGATCTCTGGCATTGTTAAGGAAAAAAAAAAAGCCTGTTTCATAGAGTCTGTCTGAAAAATCTTGGTTTCTAGGTCTTCAGTGGGGGAGAATCAGAACAAATAGAAAATAAACAACCTCCCTGAAGGCCCCTCTTCTAAAGCCTGAGTTCACTTATAAAGTGTTGACAGTTCCCTATACAAAAAGCATCAGAAGTGCCAGATTCCTGAAGTGCTGGGAAATTGCATGATTAGGTGATATGCCTAAGGAAACTGAAGGAAACAAAACAAAGTAATCACTGCAGGGTTTCTTAAAAATATTGGTTTTTTGTTAGTGGGTCTTAAACACAGATGCAGAAAATATATAGTTTATCCAATTGCTTTCTTCATTTCCAGTCATTCTTTGATTGTTTGACAGCTTTTAAGTAATGCTATTGTAGAAATTGATGTGAATTGGACAGAGAGTGTATGTTTTGGGAAAGATTACTCTGGATTTAAATTTTTATTTTAAAATAATTTCATATGTATCTTGTGCTGTTTTACTGCACAACTGCAATGAAGAATAAAAATGGGATTTTAGCAATGCTAGTAATTGGTACTTTACAAGTGATAACAGATGTTAAATGTGGATTTCTAAGACTGATATCAAAACAGTTTTGAGTGAATCATCTATGTATTTTCTGGAGTATATTATAGAAATGTTAGCAAGGCAGCTGAAAGGCAGTTTCATTCAGATGGTGAATACAGCTGGATTGATTTTTTGTCATGATATCTCTTCAAATCTTATCCTAGATATTCCTACCAACACCTTAGCTCTAGCCCCTCAATGCATTTTCTATTTTCAATACAAATACAAGTGTGTGATGTTTGCTAAAGGTAAGACATGAAATGCTGAACTAAGAGATAAAAGACATTTCTGTAGTGGGATACGGGGCAAATTTTAATTCCACGCTGAAAATGTGGCTCTTAAAGGTGAAATCTGAAAGCAAAAATATAACAAGTTAATACAATGCACAGCCTTAGTGAAGAATTTCATTGATTTATAACAACTTTCTAGGTGATCACCTGAGAGAAGGCTACATAACTATAGGGAGCTGCAGGAGGTAGTACTGATCATAGAAAGAAAAGCATGGTAGGTTTAATGCAAGCATGGAGCAAGCACTATTCCCAAGTAATTCTCCCCCCAGAAAAATGCTGTGTTTGGTTCCTGTGCATAATTAATTACTGAAGCCATCATCACAGCTCTGTGCTGTGAAATCATTCTTCAGAGAGACTGCAGAAAACCTAAAGTCCCAGCCAGCTGACTCCTGCTAGGCAAGAAACCTGCAGAGATTGGCCAGCCCTTTCCTGACCATGTTCTACTCGTGGAAGGTTTGGCAAGTGCACACCATCCCTTGGCACAGGTAGTGGCTTGGTCTCGCGCAGATCTGCAAGTAAATGGAGGACTGGAATTGGAGAGAGGTTGTATTCTCATTTTTTCCCCCACTGAGTCAATTCTACATATGGGATTTGGCAGGGCTTTGGTTTCTCTGCAGAGTAGAGGTTTCTCACCTTTCTGCACTTTTCCCCGCTCCTTCTTAGAGCTTGGGAGATTTTGGGTTTTGAGTTTTTTTGGGCTTTTTGGTTGACAGGTTCACAGGTTGTTTGGTTGGTTGGTTGGGTTTTTTTCTGTCACAATCAGGCTAATTATGCTTGGCTTACTGATTTTAAAATAGATCTCAAGGATGGCTTCTAACACCTCCTGAACATACATCTGTGCATGTCTTGAAGCAATTTCCTTGACCAAGATCTGACCATGTTTCTGCCTGTCTCTTTGCTATGCTTCTACCTGCTCACCAGCTTTGGAGAGGGAAGGGCAACCTTGCTTCCCTGCCAGGATACATGTCCTGCATCAGTTTACGAACTCTTGTCGTGTTAATGAAACCACTTCTGCTGGAGTTAAACAGACTAGTTTTCGCTGAAGTCTTGTTTTTGTTTTATGCACCAGAAATGGGCTAGATGACTCTTTCCACAGCATCTTGCTGTACTCAACTTAGTAAATTGCAATAATCCTTCTGCCTTTTTATCTTGTGTATCCTTCCTTTTTCACTGTATTAGTCTACTTGACACAGAGTACTGTGAGCCATCTCTCATATAGACAAAATTTGAATCACCTCTTGTATAATCAGATTTCCAGTGCTTTGAATTTAATTTCACAACTTATTAGAAATCTTTTTGTTCACAAGGATAATTTTAAGAGGGTTGTTATACGCTGCCAAAGAGTTTCCAGTATGCACTTGTACTGCATTTCAAGGGTCAGGAACTTGCAGCACAACCACTGTTTTGAAATCACACTGGCAATGTATGTCTTTACATAAGACATTGGAAAGATATTTCTGGTTCTTTGCTTTGCATGATTTGATCTCAATCTTTCAAGAATACAACACTTTTGCACAGAAGAAATGTGCAAAATCCCCCACAATGCTTGAAGTATTAAAACAGGCCAAAGTGAGCTCTTTTCTCTTTGCCTCTGGCTAGCCCTCAAATATGTTACTTTTGACTACTAGTTATTCATCTTTACGGGTTTCTAATATCAGTTTCCAAATTTGCTAGGAAAAAAAACCAAAAAAAACAATAAAAACAACAAAAACTGTAACATGCATTTACACTCTGAAACTCATGTTTCAGCACATGGCTTAAATTAAAATGGTATTTCCATTCTCCTAATATGTATGTTTGTTTTTTAATGGTTGATCTAGTCAGATATTTTGAGGAATGTTTTTTAAAGTTTGGTACTCAGCAATGGAAGTATTTTAAATTATTTGATTCAGATGCTCTGATAAAAGATTTTGTGTTGAAACATATACATATTTTCTAACCCAGTCTTCTTTTTTTCACCACATGCAGAGCACTAAATAAATCCATACTACTTGTTCCATCCCAGCAAATTAATAAATCCCACAGGAAAAGGAACATCCAGAGATGTATTCAGCGTATATTACAGAGTATGTAAAGAAATCTGGTTTATGAAGACCAAGGTAAAAGAAAAGTATTTTCAAGTCTTTTGATTTAAACTCTATTGTAGATGGGTTCCTTTAAATTCCACCTGAATTATCTGGAATGTCTTTCATATAATTAGTATGTCAAACATTACTGATTCTTTAAAGTAACAAGATTAGCTACAGATATGGATTATATGGACATGATAAAAATGTTTATGAAGATTTTATGGGAACAAAAACTCCCCAAAGAAATACTTTCCCAGATTCCTTTAGTTTCCAGTTTGAGTGTGGACTGGGAGAAGGTTTCAAAGTGAGTCATTACTCTGAAATAAACTGGCTAAGTATCATGTACAAAACCCATAAAAATCATCCATTATCTCAATTTTGAGCATAATTACTCAGACTTCTTTGCTTTTTTTTTAATATGACATACACCTCTTTTCTCCAGTGAAATTACTATGAACATACCACAAAAGAATTTTCTGCAAAATTTTCTGCTGAATACTTCTCAATGCTGGCCACTCTATATTTCATAAAATAGTTGCCATGACACAGGGTTTCCCTGGTTTCCCTGTTGATCCTAAGTGAATTTAAAAACATGATGGAAAATAGGATCATCTCAGTAATTTTTTAAATAAGTACCCTAGATCCTCACACAGACTTCTCAGGACTTCTTTTTTCCTCCCTTTTATTATTTATCCTCTGGTTTGCCTTCTTTATAAACTTTAAGTCTGCTTTAAATTTATTCTGAAGTCCCTGGATTAGGTTAAATGATGTTTAAAGATTTGATTTCATTTTAAGAGGGTCTGCTGTAATTTTGTTTTCTGTTTTTTTTTAATTTCCCACTCTGTTGTGCAGCTAAATGTTTTGTAACTCTTTCTTATTTATTTTTCAAGAGTTCTCCTAGTCAGAAAGAATATTTACAAGGAAATATTGCTGCTGGAAGAGAAAGTAAAGTAAAAAGTGTGAAAGGGAAGACCAACTTTTTTTAAAAGATGTAATACCAGAATTATGACAACTCTTCCAATTTTGTTCAAACTATTTTCGCTCCAAGAGGTGTTTAGTTTCCTCCTAAATATTTAGTTCTTAGTCTTCTCATTTTCACAACATCTTGCAGAAATTATGAAATTAATGAAATTGAAAACTGTGAGCCAACCCTCCATCCACTTAGGGCACTGACTGAGAACAATCAAAAAACAGTAATGGACTTGGCAGCTTTCTTCCATCATTCAAGTGACAAAAAGAGACTACTACAAAACCATTTTTTAAATACTTTGTAATTAAATAATAATTATTTTTAAAGAATTAGTAATGTTATGTTCCCTTTGTTGTTCCTACATGTTTACTAAAACAATAAAAAAATTAGTAACTAATACACACCCTTGTTATTCAACTGATATTCCTTCAACACTCTGCAGCACAGCCTTTCTATTGAACTCATGGCCTTGCAGTTATTCCAAGCCTGTAAATAAGTGAGTTTGCCTAAAATCTAGTGCTTTTGCAGAGAGAGAAATATTTAATAGAAGCCTCATTCAGGTTATACAGAAACACCACAACATCAATAATTTCTTTAAAATTTTAATTATTTATCAAAGAAAAAGCAGAGCTAGGGAATGAGACGAAATTCAATGGAATCAGTATTTTGGTCCTTTTTAGGTCAGCCCATTGGCACTGCAAAGAAAGCTCTGCTTGTGATTAAAATCATTCCTAGCATTTTGCAAAGATAGATAATTATTTCCCTTTGCTGTGAGATTTTAATCCTATTTTTCCCTTTTTCTCTGTACTTAGAGGTAATACCCTCTGTGTTTCATGATGCTGTTTTGCAAATATGCCACTTATGAAGAAATAGGAACTAGAGTTCAGGCCTGACACTGTTTCACCTCAAGAATTCTTTAACACTTCTCCAAACACTGAGTGGCTTTCTGCATTGTTGCTACTCCATATGTTGATAGACATAAAAGCTTCTTACTTGAAGGGTAAGTACAGCTTGTTTTATCTTACAGCCATCCACATCTTTCCCTGGATTTTACCATTTCTATAAGGTAAATTTTGAACCAATTCTGCAAGGGAGTCATCATCGTATTAATGTGCTCACCTTTGTAACCAAACAGCCTAATTTCTGCAGGTGTTAAAGCTGGTGTGGAACACTGAAAAAATCATAAAGCTCTGAGCAGCCTTGCAACTTCATGTTGCAGGACAAGACACTCTGGGAGAAGATCCCAATTCACACACATTGAATATTAACAAGTACAAGGCAAGGCTGAAAAATATTAAGATGGAAATTTAAAAGGCAAAGAAAGTTCTTACGGTATCTGTACTTTTGTGTTCTTGAAAGAATACTCAACAAATCACACCAAAACTTCATTGGTATCACCTCCTCAAGCCAACTCAGCTTCTCCAAGGATTGCTCTGCCCCATTTTGCAGTTCCCTGTTGCCCTCCCTATTCAGCAAAAAACAACATTACAGGTTAGAAAACACTGAAGAGCTCAAAGTTGTGGGCTACAGCCTTTGATTTTTCCTCACAGTTTTCTTTTTAACCTTTTTTCCTTAGGCTTTATTTTCCCCCAGAACATTTGCAAGAAAATTATTATCCACATTCAAATGGAGAGATTTGTATTTGTATCAAACAAACTGTTTTCAAATATTCTTAAGAAAAAATCAGACTATGCTAACAGATACAGCCACTGTGCAATTTTTGTAGACATGTGTTGTCTTTAATCAGTGCTTTTGCATTCATCAGAAATAAAAATCTGTTTATGATGCTGAGGGAATTAAAGCTCTGAAGAGATTGTTTTAGTTCTCTTTATTTATGATGATTTGTTAGCTCTTGACTGCAGAAATAATTTTGTTGTTTGCATTAATCTATGGTGGCAGTATTAACTTCACATCATACATAAATATAATTATTGATCATTACCAGCTGTAATTCAGTGTTAGAATTACAGATTTACATAATTGTGCTATTAGGTGTAAACTTGAACTTCATATCTGGGGTCACAAATAACTGGAGGCAGTAGAAACAGAAAATTCTGATTATATGTCATTTATGTTTTAATATATGCTGTTGCAATTTTGATCAGTGTTAATGTAAATATTTTTGTGTTCTATACAGCAATGAGATGCTAATGGCTAGAAATTACAGCAATATTGATCTAGCTAATAAAATGAAATGCATTAGTAAGACAGGATATTTATTATCTCCTCCGAAAGCTACTATACATCATCTGCCCAAGGAAAATTTCCTCCATCAAAGATTGAAATGACATTCTGGAAATGGTGTAAAGCTCTTCTCAAAAATCAATTACCAGTTATCTTGTTTCTTCTGCCAGCAGCTTTTTCACTGATAAAGATTCACAGAGAGAAACAAGCTAAGTAAAGGGACTCACTTCTGTAATACATCCTCTTCTCCTCATGTCATCTGCACGTAAAAAGACAACCCAGAAGGAACAGTCAGTGCAGTTGGCCTTCTCCAAAACCTCCTCTACAGGCATTAGGGGAATGTGCATGCACATCTCTGTCTTACTGATTGCCTCAAGCAAAACCTGTGAACTTGGTGTTGCTTTTGGGCACAGCGCGCTGAGACGTCTTGCAAGACACAGGCCTGCACCAGCTCTTCATCCAGACTTGTCAGACGTAGCTACCATAAAACCACACACTGGAAACAGCTGGACAGACACATATTATAAAAAGAATGATCTAGATGAGGAGAAAAAATAGCTTAAAGTAAAGATTTGTTTAAGATTTGACATCATATACAGCTTCCCAAAATTCATCCTTTGTGAAACAAACCACACACAAGAGTTTCATATTCCAAGCAACTGGAACAAGCTCTGTTGATCCACAGGAAGTTGCTAACTTCTCATTTCCTGTGCTTCTGCAGTGCAATGCCTCAAAGCAAAAGGTCACACAAAATTTAAGCCATAGAAAAGAAGCATTAAACTTTAAAAAACAGATAAATTGAAATTAGTATTAATACCAGAAATTAGCAGCTATTTAATTCAGAAACTGCTTAAAGGATGCCTAATTTTTTCATGTATTAGGTCTGCCACTCTGCATCCAGCAGAATTCTTACCCTTGTGATGCTAGGAGACATTTTAATAATTTTTTTCTTTTTTTTCCTTTTTTTTGGCTATAAAATATATGGATCCATTAAATGTGATAATATTACCAGCGAAATTGAAAAAAAAATGATGCTGCATCTTGGTTAGTTAAGGAATTTTTATAAAAAACTGAAAAAATTTTCCCACTAAAGAGAACTGTCCAATTTCACAACATAGAAAGTATTTTTCTCCCTTTTACCTTATTTCTGTAATTACCTTTTTTTCCTTCTAAAATTTAAAGGGAGCATTAAAATATATTTTAAAATATAATGTTATGTTTTTCAGCAAAACTGAAAAGAAAAACCTTCAAGAAGATTTAAGAATTTTAAATATTACTTCACTCACATGAATTCCATGATTTCTGAATCAAAAGTTTAGAGAATTGTTTAGAGTATTATTTTGAAGCGTCTTTTTTGATCTGATTTTCATCTGATTGTTATTCTACAGTTCAGTCAATAATGCCACCTGGTAGCAGGAAAACTGTAAGATTTCATAATGTTGGAAAATTTCATTTATTTCTTTTAGTGAATTACAAATTTAACAAGGAAAAAGAAGTTGTTTAGCTATCTGGTTTAAGCTTCATGGTCATGGCAATCATCCCAGCATGGATGCATTTGGTTAGATCACAAGGCAGCTATATCCTGAAGATTACAAAACCACAGCCCACAGAAATGCAGTCTACAAGCAGTCAAGACTACATTTAACCATAGACCACAGAAAAGTTGATGCCAAGCATGGCAACAGGTTTTGTACAGAAATCTGACTGAGAAAATTTTACAGACTACTGCAGCTTGAGAAATACAAAAACTAACTGAAGTGAACTGCCATAAACTTGTAGGCATACCTGTTGCTAATACAAAATATAGACAGTTTTAAGGTGTCCTGCATTTGAGAGAACAGCAGAGTTTTCTTGCAAAACTGTACCAGTGCTCTGGACTGTCAGACACTCTGACTTGCAAACAAGGCAGCACATAATTTGGAACTTATACAAGTAAATTAAAACCACATTGCTTTTGTTCTCCACAATCTCTTTTGTTTTCTTCTCATTAGTTTTGCTTCCCACTTCAATCTGATGGAAATTACTTTAATCACAGGAGGCTGGCTCATCAGCTGTTCTAGATTTGTGTTTAGTACATCTGGAAATAATGAGTTTGCAAAAGAGGCTTTTATTTCTTTCAGCTCACCATTACTCCACCCTGAATGAGCCTACGTCGGAGTCATAAAATTAATGTCAGGGCTCAGAACCTACAGGCTACAAATCTGAGTTTTGGAGCTTTAGTATACTCCTGATAAAGTACATTCTGATCAGGGTCATGTACTGGGGTATGACTCTGGCCGCTTAGCAGTTTTATCTCAGCCAATGGTGGGTCATGAATTTGCATGAAAAGTTTTCATTAGGCTTGTCCATATTTGAGGGTCCCACCAACTAGACTTTTGACCAACTCCTACATATTTTAGTGAGCAGAAACCCTTTTGCCAGTGCCAAAAAACAAGTTTCCAAATAGAATGAATAATGAAAATACAGGCAAACAATTGATGTGATATATTTTTGCATGGAACTTTGCGTCCTATACAAACAAACAGGGTTAATTTGTGCAATAGCCAGAAGGAACCGTGGCAGAGACCCAGAGGAGCCAGGGGAAGCAAATCTTCTGGGGAGAAGGGGTTTGTTCTGGGTCAGTGTAGTGTGGTTGAGGGAGCAGTTGGGTGGTGGTGTTGCTGTGTGAATTGTTCATCTCTTTCTTGTCCCCTCTGTCAGTATTGTTGTTGTACTGTTTGTTCCCTTATCTCATTGCTGTTTCCAGCACATTGCTCTTCTCTCAACCCACGATCTTTCCCTTCTGAGCTTCCAATTCTCCTCTCGAGCCCAAGCACGGCAGAGAGAAGGGGAGGCTGGGAGTAAGAGAGCAGTGCATGGATTCAGTTGGATCACTAAATTGGAAAGTACCATTCCTAAACCATGACACTATGTTATATAACACCTGGGGACTTAGTTTAGTGGTGAATATGGTGGTGCTGGGTTAAACAGTTTGGCTTGATGATATTAGAGGGGTTTTTTTGCAAATTTAATAATTCTATTATTTCCTTTACAGTGTTAATAGCTGTTAAAAATACCAACTAATGTACCAAAGAATGCCATCTACTTGTTCAGAAGCAGTCTCCCTGCAAATGTAGTTTTGTTAAAAAGAAAAATCAAAGCTTTTCCAAAACCTTTTTTTTTTTTACAAAACCAAAATTTTATAGGTCCTGTTAAGGTTTAACTGAAGATAATTTAAAACAAAAATACAATATTGAATTGAAAATATTTTCTGGTTTTGTCTTTTCATAAGTGAAGAAAGAATGGTGTCCTGGGGTGACTTTTTGATGGCTAATTGTATCCCCATTCATCTCTTTAGCCCAGAAATAAGTTTTGCACCTTTAAAATTAGATCTGAGAGTGAGCGGGGAGAGAAGGAGAAGTGGTGGAATGTCTGAGGCAGTTGTATTCACAAACATAAAGATAAGAGCTTCAGCATTTTCTTGCACAGACTGTGCTGTCTGCAGCATGGACAGCAGGACAGAATCCTGCTTTGCTTTTAGCTAGTGTTTATCTAGCTGAGGCAGGGAAGTTCCATGGACTATGGTTTGGTTTTTTTGTTAATTTTTTTTATTCTAACTGATTGGCTCTGCTCTGGACTGAAACTCCAGAAAAGCACCTGGAACTCACACCTGTGACCCACCAGGGCCTGGGATGTGGCATTTTCCAGACCAGGAGGGACTGATAAGAGATTGAGCGAACCAGCTACACCCCACAGAAAGGACTTCCTGAGTTTTCCATCTCTTCAGAACAGTGAGAAGTTTTATTATTTAATATTATTCATTTTTTATGCTTGTGAATAATTTACTTGTTAAATAAAGAGTTTTTTCCACTTTTCTCCAAGGACATCTTTTCCCGAGCCAGTAGGGGTAGGGGCCACTTGCATCTGCTTTATAGAGATACCCCTTTGGAAGTTTCCTCCCAAATTTGCTCTAAACCAGGACAATTGGTCAGTCTGAAAGAAAGAAGTTAAAAATACTCCCTGAAGATGTTTCCAGAGCAGAGGCAACAATACCTCACAAGAAGTTTTGTGGGATATTTTCAACCAAGTTTATGGTGTGGCTCTATGGCTTTTTTTTATCCCTAGGATGTATGAAAACATATGATGTGTAAGAAGAGTGAACAATGCTTTGGTTGCCCTTTGGCATAGAAGAATGACCAGGCATCAATGAGAGTCCAATATTGTCTGCTGTCAGGTGACACTGTGGGGTGCCCTATCTCCCCCAGCCTGCATCCAAGACTGATCTCTTGCTCCCTGGGGACTTCCCACTCTCTTCTCTTGATCCATCTCTTCCTCTCCCTCATTGCATCTTTCTACATGTGTTTTTTGTATGTCCGTCATCTTTACAGGAAAAAAGCAACAATAACTTACCCAATCTCTTTTTACCTTCAGAGGCGCTATGCACAACTGGTTTTTGGGGATTTTTTTTCCCAGGCAAGAAGGAAAATTTGACATTTATGAAAAAAAATGAGATTCTGGCTTTGGACCTTTTTCTGGGTCCATATATATAATATATATAATATGATTCAGAAACACCAGTTTCAGACCTAGCACAGTGAAGTTTCACAAAAATTAAAAATAATTAGATATAAAAACAAAATGAGAGTAGAGGCAAGAAACAAAAATAGCAAGATGGAGAAACAGTATAATAGCTCACTATATTTAAAAAAAAGTCAAACAAAGTGGATATTTTTATCCTCTCTTTTTCTGTAGAGTTTGTCCAGACTCTACACCTTTTTGCAGAGAAATAGGTTTTGACTTAAACTGTCCTTAACCCAGAATACTGATGCACTTTTTTTTTTTTTGCAGCAAATGGTGAACAGCCCAGTCAGTTCTAACATGATGCAAATAACTTGCAAGACCTAAAACCTGTTAGGCCAGTCTCTAAATACAGTCAGAAAAAAACAAAACAAAACAAAATACTGAGTGTGTTTGTTGGTTGAAAGTAGAAGAAAGGCAAGGAGGATGGTAGATTTGCTCAAACAGTCTTGCAGCTGAGAATACCAAGGCCTGGACAGTAACAGTGTGGGAAATCATATATTATGCCTATTGCTGTTTATCCTCTGTCTGTTTTGAGAAGTAAGATTTCTATAATATACATCTTTACAGAGACTTGGTGACACTTCTAGAGACAGGCTTGAGCTTCCTCCATGGGAGAGAGATCAAAGCAGGGATCTGAGAAGCACAGCAGAAACTTGCAGGGTGGTAGTAAAATATACATGCATGGGCCTTTGATAAGCAGGTGCCAACAGCAGGCCTGACACCCTGCCTAGGGCTGGACAGAGGCTGGTAGTGCCTACATCCTTGTTTTGTGTGTCTCTGCAGCCCAGTGCTGTTTTAGGATCCTCCAGTCAACAAGGTATTTAAATACATTTATTCTCTGAACTTCAGCTGTGGTTTTTCCATTGCCCATAGTCCTGTGCATGTGCTGATTCACACACTGTTTAAGGGTAAGAAGAGTACAGAACAAGAATTTTCAATAGGACAGATAGTCCATGCACTGCACAAAAACTGGCTTTCTTCTGTTTAGACACCCATCACTGTAGCCTTGGAGTCTCTCCCTAACAATAAATGGTTTTAATCCACTTCAGAGCTGTTTGTTTCAGCATCCCTGTAGGGCCCTCAAGGATATAGACTGTAATGACATCCCTGTGAAGGCAGTCCACACAGTAACACTCTATGGAATGAGCAATAAACTGGAGAGGAACGTTGGAATTACTCCATTAAATCCTAGTGAATGAAGCTATACTTAAGTTACTGTTCAATTTCTACTCCAGCAGTGGGATACACTGCGCCTCTTGGAATTACCTAAAAGTTAGTATTAAGCAAACAGAAAATCAAATGTATGGAAAATAAGCACAAATATTGCAAATATTCTAAATCCACTGCAAGATGTATGCTTAAAGTCAACTGAAGCATCTGCTTGCCAGTTGCCTATACTGTGTCATATCTATGACTTTTAGATAACTTATCTAGGATAACTTCAAAAAGTACAATGCAATTTCCACATAGTTCATTGTGATATATGATATCACGTGCAAGATTTTTTAAATAGTTTTATCCAATAGATGGAGAAGTTTGTACTTTGGAAAATTATCAAATGAACTCTAATGCAGGAAAATGAAAACCAAGGGTAATGAAAATAAGGATAATGAAAATTCTTAGATGTGCCTCATACTCTTAATAGTTTGTCTGCACAAGGAGAGTCTTTCTTGGGTATGAATTGATTGTATGATGTAGCTTAAGCCCTCTCAAAGAACACCAATTAAAACCTTGAAGAGCAAATTTTCCACCAAAATTAGAGTCGGAACACGGGTTTATATTTTAAAAGTATTTGCTTAAATTTGTACATGAGACGGCTTTCCTGTGCAGACAAGATTTTTGTGAAAAAGATTTAAATTTAAACTTCTGTCCTATTTCTTAAAATACATTCTTTTCCTTTTATCAAAGTCAGCATAGTAAGGCAAATTATTATTCCAGGTTTTCTCTTTTATGAGCAGTTCCAGAGTTATTAGGACAACACGTTGACTGAACTTCCTTTTAGTCAACTTAGAAATACAGCAACGCAGACAACATTAGTCTTTCAGTGATTTTACAAAAACAAAGAAAAACAAAAAATAAATGACAAAACCAGCCCACATAGTCCGCATCTCAAGGGTTGTGAGTCTTAGATCGAAATAAAAAAGTAGAAACAGCTCTGATGAGACGGTTACGCAATGGCTTTTGGGAAGTAAAAATATTAAGCAGGAAATTACATCTACCTTTGTTATTTTTGCATCATACCTCGGACGGTGTCAGGGTTTAACAAAAGCCTGGTTTTCAGTTGTGGGGAGGGTAGGGGTGGTTCCCTGTGGGGATCTGCAGGAGCCAAGCAACTAAGTAGTTTTAAAGAGCAAATCAGTTGGCTAAGTTTAAAGACTGACACAAAGTTAAATTGCTTTAAAAAGTTGAACATGCCCCTGTAGAAAAGCACATTAGAAACAAAATCAGCAGCAGTGATTTTCTTTCTTTTTTTTTTCCCACTGCCCCACATGAAAGAAAAACGTGGCTTGCACAGTGCCAGTGGAGACCACGTGGTCGGTAGCAAAAGACAGAGTAATTCCTCCATTGTGGAGCTTAGACAAGATCAACCTTTCAGCAATACAAAACTCTATAAAACCTGTTTCAATTAATAAAACTTGAGAACAAATGAACTTGCAAACAACAATTCTCTCCCAAATCAGGAAAAGGAAGGGGCAAAGATTTGTACAGACAACAACATGGGACTCTGAGGTCAGTAAAGAAGGAGTTAAAATTCTAGATAGGAGGGGATTGAGGAGATGCCTTAGTCTTCTTGGGCTGAAATTATTTTGGTAAGTTTATGGAGAAGATATAATTGATACATCAGATTTTTTTTCTCTGTAACTTATGAAAATGCATTGGGGGGAGGTAGCATTCTAACCCAGCTGTGAGCTGAGGCATCAGTATTGAAGCAAGTAGATGTTGCTTTAATCCAATGAAAAACTTGAACAGAGAGAGATGAGAAACTTTGCCCCAGAGATAGTAATAAAAATCCTCTGTTCCCAGAGATGGATGAAGAGAACTTTTTGTTTTATATTAAAACAGCTCGTCCTTAAAATAGCACCTCAATAAGTTGACATGGGCCATAAAAGCAGCTGTGGGAAAGCTGCAAAGCATGCGAGACCCTTTTTACACTGCAAGCAGATTTTCCTTTTATGGGTGGCTTATTCACTGTGACATTAATGCCACGACAGAATGGTTTCTTGTGGAGAAGTCTCCATAGCATAGCAAGAGAGACTCCTCTCCCCAAGTAGACTGAAGAAAGACTATTCTAGAAGTGGTAAACAGACTGAAAGTCCCAGGTTTTGTCTCTGTACATTGTCAGTGGTGGGGGGCGGAGAAATATTCTGAAGGTTTATTCTGATTTTTTTTCCTTATTGTTTTTTTCTGTTAATAATGTTTTCTTTGTGTCCTTTAAAGTTTGTGCCTATTTTACCCTCCTTCTCCTAATTCATATCTCACAGCAGAATAATGAGTAAATATATTACAGTAGGTGCCTTGGTGTTTAGCCTGCACTAGACCCACTACATAATTGGTGTGTTAACCAGAAAACTGAACTGGCAAACTAAAACCTCTACAATCTGCAATGAGGACTGCTCTCTAGAATGGTAGCAAAATCTCTTAAACATTTTGTGTAGAGTCTTGGTGATGCAAATATGTTCCATACATGTTCAAGTGTCTTCTTTGGGAATCATTCACACTACCATTCACAATGCCATCAACTCCAGAACTGACTGTTCACGTTCATCATGTAAATTGAGATAGCGGATCTAAATGGGGATGAATGGGACATATCCACATACCAACTCTAGATTCTTTTCTGCATTAATGCGAAATGCATTCTATTCTTATGTGTGAGCACTTCACTTTTCAGCAGATGGCACTATATAGTACATCCTACTGTGCTTTGCACTTTGCTTAAAATACCCTTTTGCCAGCTTGACTTGGAAAACATGTTAAATGTGACACAGAAAATCTTTGGATGATCTGCAAAACAGGAAATATTCTGACCATGTAAAGGAAGAATAGCACAGGGTTCCTATCCCACCAGATGCAGGAAATTCCAATCCATAGAAAGTGGTTTTTTATGCCACAAAAATATACTTTACAAATTTTTAGTCCTCTGACTTTTTACAGAAACTGTTGGCTAGAGTTGGACACAAGCAAGCAAGAATCACTTTTCTAATTCCCCACATGCTTACTTGAAAAATGTTTATTGTTTTAGCATTCTAGGAAGATATTGTCTCTTGCAACTATCCATTACTAGAGACGAGGATTTTGGATCCTAGCAAACAACTACCTGGGGGAATATTGTCAAACTGCATTTCTCAGGCAGAGCTGTGATCTTTGTTTGTGCTGCTGTTGAGTTCCTGATTCTCAAGTATTTAAATACTCAGTGGAAAACTTTCTTAGCATGTACAACTACTCAAAATAGCACCTGTGTAATAAAGGAGGTTAAGTTAAGCAAGGGGGCTTTGGATGTGAGGAACTTCAGCAGAAAAACTCTAATTTATTAAAATACTTTTTGGAGCTATGTAACCCTCTATCAAGAGAGAAATGGCAGAAAAGGAAAAATACTTCTGAGCCATACCCTTTGCTGAGTTTCTAGAAGGTGTGTGGATTACTGGGAGGTCCTCAGAAGTTTTTAAAGTCACCACACCAAGCCTTACCCTTCGTAGCTAAAGCTAACTTAGAATCAAGATATGAAAACACTAAACCTTGAAGATCAGTGTGATCAGTGTGTTTGGTTTCTTTGTGGTTCAGAGGTAAATGCGATGAAAAAAAGTGGTAAGTAAAAGATTATCAAAACAGCTTTTGTTTAACTTTCATCCACTAAAATAACACCATGTTTTTCTCTGGTTTTCTCATTCGTTGCTGACTCACTCATTTACTGTTGAGAAACTTGTTGAGAAAATGTATTTTACACATTTATTTACATCCTTTAAATCTGTAGACTTCTTGGATGAATAGTTGCAAACATACTTGGAAGGAAAAAGTAACGGTGATGACTTAGGGTTTTAGCTTTTATATTTTTCAGATCATGTACTCCTTTAGTGTGTAACTCTAAAGCTCTAAGCCTGTTAGTTACTGTCTTCCCATTTTATTTAGACAAAAGAATTCCTCTCTGGGCCTGAAACTCAAGGACACCTTACTGTTTCAGGCACTGAAAAGTGCAAACAAAAAGTGAGGGAGGGTTGGCAGGCAGGGGGGGGACACAAACTGGGGATATATGACTTGATTACCTGAAGCTGTAATTGGAGGATTAACCCTTGATATGAAAATAGACCAAACTTATAATTGTCTGAAAAACTTGTGATGATCCCCCACATTGGGTATAGCCCCTCTCAGAGGCTTCTGACTGCCCAAGGTGTACCTATTGAAGGCCTTTATTAAATACCTGGTTTTATTCTCTTAATCTTGTCTAGCCTCTGTTTCAGGTAGCCACTCCAAGGCATCAACAGCACCATAATTTTGCCAGAAGTTACGGCTCCTATTGTGAGTCTGAACCTGTGCGATTTTTGAATGGGAAAGAATGAATGCTGGCAGTAGTATTTGGTCTGTGTTAGAGGAGCAGAGTTGAAATTACTCATGGGCTGCAGTCAGAGATGACAAAACAGATGGTCTCTATAACAAAACGATGCAGCCTCTCCCATCCCCTCCTCCCTATCTGAATGTACAGAAGTGAATTTCTGAATTAGATTCTGCATGAGTTACTTCAAGAGCTCTCATCTAATCTTCAAGATTGTGTGTTTCATAACAGCTTAGAATCTGGCCCTTATTATTGTGCAGTCTTTTTTTCAGTGACTTTTGCTTTCATGTAAACATGAATAAGTGTATATACATTCTACATACTTACTTACATACTTACTTACATACTCTTTATATATGTATAGCTATATATACATCTATATAAATAATCCTTTTCATTCTTTATATCCACAGTACAAATAATTGTACACCAGAGTAGGTGTTACAGTATCCTTTTGATAGGAAATCTAGAACATAAAAATGTCATTATTCAATTTGTAACCTGGAGATGCATATTTCCTATGAAAAAGCAAAAAAAGTGATGGATAAACACAGGAAAGACTTCTGTTTGCTAACACCTGAGCTTTCACGTCTCAAAAAGTAAATGTCAAATGACAACATCTAGCAGTGTCCCTTGTAATTCTGTTTTTAAAGGCCTTAATTTTACCACTACTTTTATTTTATTCTGTGGGATGGAGAAACACAAACCAGACTTGTTATTCTCCTGTAACACCAGTGAGACCTGTAGCTGTACACTAACCATCCCTGCACTAGGATGCATGGGGCCAGGACTCTTCTCAGCAAAGGCTCTCCAGATTGGACAACAAACTGTAACCCACGCAAGTTTCCTAGTGCTTGTTGACCACAGAAAGGGAAGACTTCGTGTTAGACTATACAAACTCAGAAAATAATACCCAAATACTGCTGAAACATAGCTGAAATTATCATATTATCAAAAACTATTAGTTTACTTGCATTTTTAGCAACTTCAATACAATTGCAATTTAAAAATTAGCATGTCTTCAACTCTGTGGTCAGTAGGCCCATGAATACTGTAGACAAGGTAATTAGTCAGCAATCTGGTCCCCTTTAGCCCAGTTCTGTATTCTCCAAAGTAATGGTACTGCTACAGGTAATTTAAATTTTAAAAAACCCATTCTTCAAAGGCATAGTTGTTACACTGCAAATGATGTGCACTTTTACACTGTATACATTGCCTGTAAGTGATCTGTAAAGCAGCAGGTACAGTGTACACTACAGCATTTAAAAATGAGTGTGTTCTCATAGATTTCTATCCTCAGACAAGCCAACACTGTCAGTTCTATGTGGCTGGGACTGATCTGCATATGACTAAACATCTGCTTGTACAAACAGCAAAAAAATTCCTTGTGTCACAAGGCCATATCTTGTGACAAGGACATATCTACAATATACATAAAGCTTTGCATGAGGGTGTAAATATTGGGATTGCTTGTGATCTACTTGTATACAGAGTTGTTTGATTTTGCAGTTGCACTAGTTTCTCCTCTATAAAGGGTGTGTGAGTACAGTGTTAAGGTGCACCGTTGGGTGTGTATTTAAAAACATAACCTAAAACAGCAGTGTGAGTTCCATATTAAAATGCACATTTAAAGACATTAAAATGAATGCAACAATGCTCACAAAATACTAATTTATTTTAGTCTTTCTCATGATCCTCTTTTCATGTATGAGCAATATAATACACATTACTTTAAAGAAATCAAACCTACTTGCAGACCAATATAGTTTGATTCTTCTTGATCCTGTACTATGTTTTCCAAATAATCACTTTTTGCATATTTTCTAAAACTAACTTTACATTTTAACAAAACATGGGCTTAATCCTTGGGAAGACTCCGTGTGGTGTATGCTACCAAGCTGTGACCTATTGAATTTCTTAAGCATGGCAACTTCCATAGAGAGATTTATCTGACAGCCCTGTAAAAATATGCTGAGCTCTTGTTGACTGGTCTTTTTTCAAATAACTATAGGGGCATTCTCTACTGGTTTTAGAGCAGCTGCAGTCAAATATAAGATATGAAATTAAATTAGTTTCATATTAGAAAAGTCATGTATAGACAAGTAAGACAAATTTTATTAAATTTTAGAAAAGAGCTGATAAAAAGCTAATGATATAACAATTTCATTTATGCTACTAAAGCCTCTACAACAATCATTCTTTAAATTTTTTATGGGATTCTGTCACTTGTAGAATTCATAGGGAGATGACACCTACTTCCAAATCTATAATATGGGGCCAGAACAGTAACAATATTGCTTTTCAATGCAGTATTTTAGTCTAGAATTCTGGATTTTAATGATGGACATCCTATAGGAAATTGATTTGCATTATTTGTTAATCCTTGAAGCGGCCATCTCACAGGCTAGTTAATGTGATGTGTATAACCTTGTCAACTAAGTCCTGAGATTTGGAAGCAGTGAGGAGTAATTCAACAATACCCTGGAGTGCTCATGGGGTGAAAAAAATTAATTTTCATTAGGCCTACAAATTTTTTTCTTAATCAAGGCAAGTATGAAATACATCTGGTTATTTAATTCACTTCTCCACATTGCTGGACAAATGGGAAGTGAAAGTTTTCTCCCAGCTAGTGTGTACTACAGCCATGGGAAAGTAGGGTAGATTAGCCTGCACAGTATTGCTGCAATTAGACCTCTAGTATTAACTCAAAGTAACTTCAAAACTTGGTAATCTCTATCTTATGCTGTAGACTCTTCCAACTGCAATGTGAAGGTGTCCCTAGAGCTATAATGTATTAATGTATCCCTTCACACAGCAATGGACTTCACAGTCTCTCTCTAAGTCATTTAATCTATAACTAGAGGTTATTTATTCAGATTACTTACCAGTGACCTTAATTTAACCCTTTTAAAAATATATTTACCATTAAACATGAACAATTCAAATAACTAATAATTCTACTTCAAATATAAAAAGAACAGGGGCAGAAAATCTCTTATATGCATCAAGGAAAAAAAAATGTCCAAATAAAGACAAGATTAGTCTGTCACTAAAAAGAACAAATGATAAAGCAATTGTTTCTAATCACTGAAGAAAATGGCTTGGCAAGGAATTCTTCCTTTCTTACTTTCATTTTCCATGTGCAAATTTCTAAACAGCTCTTTTGCCTCATGACTAAAATTCTACAGGCACATGTTGTTTTACTGAAGGATTGTAAATGAAGTAAGTGTAGCAAGCACTGGTTATTTAAATCACTTACCTGCCAACAGTCATAAAGAATTAAAATTTCATTTTTAAATATCTGTGTTTCTAGGATTTATGACTAAAATGAGATTCTTTCAAACCCAAATAGAAAGTAAAGAGAAGAAATCACCTTCACTACCAACAGCTCCATGGAGAGAACCTGAATTCCCTTCTATGAATAGGCTGCTAACTCTGTAACTTAATGATGACTATTTAAAAGTCAAGATTAACAATTTTATCTGAAGTATTCAAATACATTTTTCTCCACTGATGATGAATTTAATAAGAACTGAAAATTTAATTAGTGCCTGCTTTGCTAGATCAATTGATGAAAGTGATTATATGGTTTGTTTACTTATGACAAGAGGGATCTGGGACAGGTGATTGAGGAGATTCTGTCTAGTACTGTGTTCCTTAATATAAGCAAATGTGTATGTTTATACTGTGACTCTAATGTATTGAGACAGGAGTAACAAAATGGTCTCTCTGACCATATGATATGGTCAAGACATGAGATTGTAGACAAAGTGAGAAAATAATGTCCCAAAATGTTTGTTCTTCATTTTCCTAAGCAGCTACTGAAAGATGGTTGGATAGATAGTATAGCTTTATGCTGGAACTGAAGGCATCAGTCATTTCAGTTTCAAGTCCCAAACATTTTTACTTCATTTTAAATTAAAAAATGATCAACTTTTTCCCCACTCTGCTATGATATTTCTGAATCTTCACCCCTATCAGCTCCTCTTTTGTATCCTTACTAGTTTTGATTGCTTAATTCTTTCACTCATTGTCACTTTTCAGTTAATGAAAATCTTAGAAAGCTTAATTCATTTGAATTTGCTACAGAATTTAGAACTAACATGACTCAAAGAGATGTAGGCAGTGCTGCACTGTTTAAAAATCCTGCATACAGTGAAGTACATGATGTTGTGGTTACATGAAAGCAGTCCAATATTAACCCCTATGTGTCTTAATTTCAGTTTTAGCACTCATGTTGCCATGTCCAGAAAATTTATAGCCTGTCATCACACTACTTAGTTTGCAACTACATATCAGCAGCTCCAAAATGGTGGCCAACATGCAGTTAGTGAGATGCCAGGCACTTCAAAAGAAGAGACTGGTCAATGACATGAAAAGGCAAGGTATAGAAGGACTTTTTTTATAAAGCCAGCAGATGATATTGCACATGTTTTAAGGGAATATGAAGTACAACAATAAAAAGAGAACAGTTATTCATTAAAAGAACAATTTACAGCTTCTCTTTTAGGATTTTTAGTTTTTCACAGTTTGTTGGGGTTTTGTTTCTTTTTTTGTGGGTTTAATTTTTGGCAAGTTCTCACATCAAGAATATTTAAATAATTCAAGGAAAAATCTAAATGTCTTAATGAAATTATCTCTGTTAAATTCAAATAGATAGGAAAAAAATTCACTAACTAGGAACAGATCAGGGCTAGGGAATTTGAACAGATACATTTCAATGAAAGCCATGACTAAAAAGATGTCTGTTCTTAGCAATCCCACACACACTCCCCCTTTTAGAGTCAATCATTCAAAACAATTTTTGCATACTTTTCATGTGTTTCAGTGCCTGCCATAGACAGAAATAGATAATGGATGAAACCACCATCTGACGAATATTGTCCATAGATTATCACAAGCAACTGACTTGAATAAAAAATGATGTTTGTACATGAAGAGTTTTTTCTTGCAGAATGTTGTCTGTGTAATAAGAAGAATCATGTGTTACATTATGAGATTTGAAGATGAGAAGACATAATAGAAACAGAGTAGAATGTTCATAGATCTTGAATTACTTGCCCTGTATAAGCACAGAAGTCACACAGATTCTGAACAAATTTGCCAGGTTCTGACTGTTTTCTTCATTTGGAAGCACTGCAATTACTACATCTATTTCACCCCAAAATAATTTAACTACTTTTATTCACAGCCCAACAGGTCCAGGGTCCAGGGTCAGAGTGGGAAGGCGTGGAGAACACCCCACAGATGAGAAGCAGAGGACAGCCTAAAGGTAGTAGATGTTCTCCTTTTGAAAGTAGTGACAGAGATATCTCCTAATCTATGGTCTTTGGAGCACTTGTGGTCTCCAGACCACAGTTTGTCCTTGTCCTCTCAAATGTCGTGTGAAAAGTGGCTGCTTGTACCTTCAGCAGAGGCCTGAGCAATTTTGGAGTCAGATCTGTATGGATGAAGTATGGCATGGATACTCTAGAGAAAAAAAATGAGTTAGAACTAAATTAGTTCATCCCCTACTGTTCTTTAAACTGGGATTTATCCTCCCTGTTTGCTCTCGTGGGAGAATGTAAATATTTAGTTTTCATAATTAAAAAGTCAATATTTGACAAGAGCTACCTGGTACCTGATTCTGTGTGCTTTCCCTCTTACTTAGCAAGATATTTGCTCACAGAATCATAAAAAGATTAAGTAATACACATAAAAAATTGCTAATGGCATGTACTTTGTTAAACAAATGAAGTATAAGATTAATTTAGTCCTCTGGACAGAGCACCAATTTCTCTAGATCCTGCAAGGAAGCCCAAGAAGTCCATTGTTCATTGTGGCAAACACTGAAGATGAGTTTAAATTTTGATTACTTAGATTTCTTTTAATTGGTCTTTATAAGTGACTTGGCTGTGCTAAGAAAACAAATTGAAAGTATTTATGGGGTTAATCATGTAATGTCAAAACTTTTGCACGACCCTTTGCAAGAAGGGTGACTTGAATTTAGGCAGATATCAGGTATGTGCATTTAGGCTGATGAATGCCCAAGTATATTTTTTTTAATTAAAACCAAAAAAAATTTAAATAATTAAAATAATAAAAGTTATATGTGGTACGAGTTCAGTACAGGTCTGGCAAGTTGACAGCTAAATTCTTTGAATGTTTTATCTGCAACAGTATGCTCTACTAGAGATGAATATTTTATTCTGATGAAAATGTACATCCAACAAAGCCTGACTACAGTTACCTAGAAATGATAAAGGATATTTAATTTTTGTGTGGCACATATAATCTTAATAAGTCTTTAGTGTATATTAGAATAATGCATTCTTTATTATCATTCAGATTCACTCAGAAGCTACTCTAAGAAATGCTCAAGAAAACATTAACAAATTAATAACTGTGTAGTAGTTAGCACAGTGTTTCTATCCCTAAGAATAAACAAGCTCTAAGACAAATAATGGTATGAGAAAAACTAAAAAAAAATACTGAGTAATTACCTGAGTAACTATCCAGTTACTCCAAATGGAGAACCATCCATTTTATTAATTCAGTGAGGTAAAAATTTTGGGGAAGATTAAACAGGTAAACTTGACCAACCTGGACATTCCTTTAAGAAGTGCTTCCTCACAGAATGTTTGTTCTTTATGTATACAGAGAAGGTTTGGTTCACTAGATGATTCCTGGATGTAAGTAGGAGGGATGCAGTACAAAGGCTGTCTTCTGCCTCTCCAAGCCACCTAAGGCTCTCAGCATGCTGGACTCCTGAAGTACCTTCACAAGAAGGTGCTTAGCCAAGAGAAGAGAGATTGAAAGAATCAGGAAAGTGTAAAGGCAGATGCACAACATCCTAGGAAAATAGTGGGTGGGCAAGGAGAAATAAGTGGCTCAGTCAGGTGTCCACAGCTGATGTGATTCTGAAAACAAGGGCCTACGTATTGCTCTGTTCAGAAATGAAGAGATGGATACTTTTTTCACACCAAAAAAAAACACCCACATTGACTGTACAATAAAAAGGCAAAAGCATACGAACAACAAAAGATTAAGATGGGGAATGAAGATGGGCATGAAGACTACATGGAGCAGCTGAATAGCTGTGATGGAATGTCCATGAGTGGGTACAGCAACATAGTCCAGGCTCTGATCATTGACTGAAGCAGAAGGCAGAGGGTTTTTGCACCTCTGGAAACAAAGTCTCAGAAATCACAGGAGATAACACCATGATTAAATCTATCATCACAAATTGTCAGAAACAAGATTACCTGGGCAATCTGAATTCTGGCATTAACTAGATTTTAAATATTTGACGTTCAAGTTTAACATTCTTTCATTCCTTTAAATGTCATTTTGACCTCTTTGACAAAATACTGAAGAGATGTGTGCATATTTGTAGTTAGCATGCAGTTTGAAAGGATATAGTTCCCATGGATTGTGTAAATAAATCCTATTTTTCATAACTGTATAAACAAAAAAATCTTTCCTATTCATTTCCTTGACAAACAAGCTTGTGATTTTACCAAGGCTTGGGGTTTTAATATTTGTTAGAGCTGCATGTAATAGTACTATAAGAAACACCCTCATTTTTTTTCAATCATGAGCAATTATATGCTCACAGTATTACTCTTTCAGCACTGCAGAAATGTACATAAATTCTCACTGACTCTAATGGAAGTAGAATCTAAGAGAGCTAAATTTTGCACAATTTCTTCTAAAGTCACAGTTACATCCTTGTTCAGTTGGTCCAGCTGCTTATTGTAAGGGGAAAATAATTTGCAAAAGTGAAGAAATGGAGAACATGTCATGGTTCTTTCCTCATTCTCCTATGATTTAAAAAGAGATGTGTTTCACTTAAACATACAAATTCTCTTAAATTATAAACATATTCAAAGGAAGCCACAGATAAACTGCATTGGGAAATATGTCTTGATGCTGTTAACAAATGTGCAGTGTATGTACAAATGGAAATATCTGAAGGGTTGAAGAAACTCCAAAAGCCTAATTCTTATCTTCTCATTAATATTTAATGAGGCATTTGAACTCCAGAAGTCCACTCTTAGTTCAGATGCATTGGGTTCTTGTTTTGCCATAGAGATTATTTTGTCCAATGATGAAGTCATCATAAATTTGTGACACACAGGCAAGACAAATTCTTGTCAGTTTCTTCTTTTTAAAAGAACTCACTTGGAAATTGTAAATAGGTTTGACACAATTAGAAGCTGCATATCTTTTTAAGTTTCCTCTTGACATCTGTCATTATTTAAAATGTATTTACAGTTGTGTTGTTTATAAAACAAGAACTGATATCCTGTATTACAGACTGTTGTGTTCTGAAGTGTGTAATTCTTCATAAAAAATTGTAAGACTTAATCCCTTAAACAGTCTAAGTCAGTGTTTGTTTCCACATCTGATTCAAAGAAAGCTGCCTCTGCTGTGATGAGAATACAAGAGTGCCTGTGTCGGTACCTGGAAGAGAAGGGGAGGTGAGATGATGAAAATAGGGATAGTTTCTGGTAATGAGAGAATCAGCCATTGCCCAGGAGGAAGACTTAATACAATACAATTGGTTGGGTGGGCAGTATGAAGTAGGTTATACTAATATGAAAAGCACCAAGGGCAGAGTAGGAGAGCAAAACCCTTGCACTAACTCTGCTCTTGTTGCCAGCAATGAAGACACTGATAATCAAATGCTCTTGGACTGTTCCATAAACTTGCTGAAATATTTGCAGAAAGGGTCACAAAAAAAGCAGTAGCAAGGATGCCTTTTGATGGCAGAAGCAAGGATGACTTTTCACTTGGTAAACAGATGCTGTGCATAAAATAATATTATAACTTCTTGGTCCACCATAAAATATCATTTTAAATGCAACAAAACTGCACTCAATAAAACTTACTTGTCTTCTCTCAAAAAGTGTTGTAGCACATAAGTGAAAAATTATGTTATATTCTCAGTTATCATTCATTACAACATTCATCACCTTTTAAGAATCTCCAAATTAGCAATTATTACTAAAAAATCAACTTTCTTATGAAGTACAGTAATATTTCATTCTATTTGGCATGACTGCATTCTCGTGAAATGAATTCTCATGCTTTTAACAGCTGTATATGTGAAAACCTATGTGTATTTATGCACATATGCATGTGTCTGTGCAGGATGCACTAAAATGAGAGAATAACGCTAAAGGCTTCAGCACATATCAGCGCATTTATTCTTTTGTTTTCTTATATTTATAAGCTACAGTATGCATTTATTTCAAGGTATAAAATATTGATTCAGGCTGCATGACAAGAGAAGCTTTTTATAGGTCTTGGGGACAGAAAAAATACTGCTATTCCTCATGTCTCATAGCACTATATCTTGCATATAGTTCAGTTCTAGAAATCTATGTTTTGATATGTCTAAGGATACCAGTTATAATATACTTTTGAAAATAGTTCTCATGATTACATGAGTATCGCTATCCATTTTGTAACCTGTCATATCTAAAGATCCACAATATCATAGTAAAATATGCTACAACCCTGGATTGATGTACTTTGTTTTAGCCTGTTGACATACAATAGTTTATTCTAGCTATTGCAAATGTGTTAGTTATTTATAGACACTGAAATTTACAATGAGTCTGAGGTTGAGGCAAACCATGTAGAAAGAAAAAAAATGTATGCTTGTTTTATGTAAATATGTATATGTGGTGTCAATGTTAGGTGTAGATTCAAGGGGAAAATGAAAATTCAAATCAACTTGATACTATCCCAATCATTTTAATCCCACTGCTAACTACCTTCTTTGCTGAAAAAAAGTCTAGAGGCTTTCAGAACAGTTCAGATGCTGTCTAGCCAGCAGAGGTGAAGATAGAAACTTGGTGTTGAAAATATAACCCTAAAATATTTGGTTTATATTTGTTCATATATCCAACTGATTTTCTAAGGCCAGAGTGGACAATAGCAGTTGTAATGAAGATAAACAGAAATAGGAATTATTTAGACACTGGGGGACAATATGCAAAACTAAATCAGTGTTATTCATAGTCATAACTTGTCGAATTTATGTGCCAGATTTATGAGATGTAGTAATCTATCCCCATTATCTACTAGATGTTTTACCTAAGCTGGGATAAAGAGGATCCCAGTTTTCATCCCTGGTGAAGTTCCTTATCTGAACTTTATGAACAGCATAAGTTCTTCCTCTCACTGTGTCATTTTTCTGTATCACTTTTCCATTCTCATACAATAATAATGGGATTTTGAGTTAAGGTTTAAATAGGCTACAGCTGTAGTGGTTTAAATATTTGTGCAATCCCTACTATATTTATATATAATTTGCTAACAATAAATAGAACTGTTTTAAGATACCACCACCAAAGGGCTCTTTGCTGTTAGGCATGAGTTGTGAGGCAAACAATCAGTCTTGGGTTTTGAACAGTTAGGAGGTTTAGCCTCAGGAAAAAGCTATTTTACATCTACCAGCGATTTAAAACATGGGTGTTTCAATCCCAGCTCCTACCTACTGCTAAATTATTATGTAGCCCAAAAGCAGAGATCACCATAACAAGATAATGTCACCACCAGTGTGGAGAAAAAACAGCAAACTTGTGCTTTATAAAATAGGTGCAATTATAACTATCCCCATTTAAGATGATGAACACCTCAAAGGTTTTTTATTCCTCTGCAAAAGGTTCCTGACTTCATTTAATAATGTTATCTATTTCCTGTTTGCAATTTAAAAAAATATATTGGCTTTTTGGTAGGAAAAAAAAAATAAAATAAAGGGAGGTGGAGCATTATGGATTTTAATAGCTCTGACTGCTAAAGCAATTCAAGTTTGGAATTCATGAGACTTCATGACTTCTCTTGCATGAGCTCTGGCAGCACATGCATGGGTAACGAAACATTCATAAGGGCTTTTCAAATGCTGCAGAAAATAGTGTGTAATTCACTTATTATTTTCCAGTGTTCTTTTGAACACTACAGGGAATTAATATCCCAAAATGGTGCAAAAATATTTATTTGCTCTTGCCCTCTATAAAAAAAAGTGAGACCTCTGGAGGTAAAAAAGAAAAATTTAAAAAAGGGGTACTCCTTCCCAGTGCAAGCTCCAGGTAAGAAGCATTGTTGAATCTCAGCAGTAAAATTAATGAGATTTATGACGCATTATTGAATGACAATTTCTACAGAAACTTCTAAAATATAGGATTATATGCCTTATTTACAAATTCATAAACAGATTCTTAAATTAAAAACCTGAAATAGCTGAGATATAAGCTGAGCAGTATGCATTTGTCTCTTTTTGTAGGCCAGTTACTACATGTTTTGCTACATAATGTTTTTCCTAAGAACACATATATTGATCAAAGTATTAAGCAAAAGTATTAGAGCTAATCACTGTAGATTTCCTTTAACATGGCATTTTTACAGGACACCCACTTACAGCATTACAATTTATTTTTTTACATACACAACAATATTTAACTGCTCCATGGAATTATATTATTACCTAAAAGGCTTCAGCAGGAGTGTGTACCAGAAACTCTAATATTTTCCCATCCTTTATGGAAAAGCCCAAGAAAACTTTTGAAGTTCTGTCACTGAGTGTGGCAAGTAATTTAATCAAGCTGTAATTTTAAATATGCACCTTTTCCAGAAAAATTCTTGAACTTATGCTTAAGTGTAGGTTTATTGGCTCCCACAGAATTCATGTGCCTCATTCCTTTGCTGTTTTGGGTCTAAATGGCAAAACATGCTATAATCAAATTAAAGGCTATCTCACCATTATTTGCACAGTCTTAAACAGGAGATGATGTTTGTGCAGTCCCACCTCACAGTCTACCCTGGAAATATTTTTATTCACGGACATATACAGACCTTTTCAATTTACAACCCCTGGCACTGACACAATTACTGAAGTGAATAAAAAGCCCTTATGCAAGTGGCTGGGGATCTATTCTCTCAGCCCTATTTTCTCTATATCTTCTGTTTTGTGAAGAGAAGGCTTCATTTATGTTGTATAAAACTATTGCTAGAAATTGTATTCTTTTCCTTACTTAATGCAGGCCCAGGAATAGTGAAGCATTCCTTTATGAGGAGACACATAAATGGATGGCTATACTGGAATAGACAACACAGCCTGAGAAAAACACAGCCATACATTTTTACCTCTCTGCAGTACCATTCCCTCCTTTGACTATCAAACTCTGAATCCTACTATTGTCCAGGACTGAGTATTCATCCCTCCTATACCAACTCAAGTACAAATACATTTTCAGTGTTGCCTTGTACCAGTTATTTCCAGCCCCTTCTGTTTCAAGGGTGGAGAGCTCAGTTACTAGAATAAGGAAGAACTGAATATATAGGTATTTCCGAAGAATACAGTTGTTATTTTAATGCCCTGCAATACTTTTTTTCAAGATATTTTTGTTAACATTCATGAAGTGCAACCAGTATAAAAGAAGACATTAAAAAAAAAGTAATAAGCAAAGCAGAACAGGAAATAATTCATCCAAGTTTCCCCTTGATACCTAGATGTGTATCTGTCTAAAATTTGATAGTTGTAGGACAGATGTTTCTCTATGATCCAAAATCAATGTAAAATTCTTTTGAAGAAATATTTTTGTTGGTTCATTTACACTGTTGCTGTCTTCCTTCTGACATGTCTCTGTAGCTTTTGTGAGCTAGATCATGAATTTAAACCTAGAAAGATAAATGCATTTTAAAAAATTGTCCCACACTGACAAGCAGACTGATAATTTTGCATTCTAGCTTTTGTGAGGGGGGGATAAAATTGCTATATAACATTTTAGATTAAGAAAAATAAATCATCAGTATTACATATTCAAATCTAAAATTCCTCAAATTTAAAAATAAATCTACAGTCTTTTTATTCTAAAAATGCTTCTGCCAAGTACTCTTGATTTTCATTCAGGAAATACACTATCGAGCTATAGGAGAAAATGCTTTGAAAAATTAGTGACCTGTAGTGTAGCCTATAAGAGTTTTGATGTTATTGAGCAAATATGTCAAATAATTTTGGACAATTCTCCACTTTCCCATTTTGAAGAATTGTGATGCTGACATCTGTCAATGCATTCATAAAAAATCTTGATTTCAGAGACATATTTCTGTTAAAAGACTCTCAGAATCTCAGCCCTTTTGCCCATTGAGCCCATGAAATATTTAAGATCATGTGTATACATTACTTTGAATGGGGAAGACATAGTACCTCTAGACACAGGATAGTCAGTTGATATTCTACCCTAAAAACACAATTGGAAAGGGGTTTTTTTGCCGTGTCTTGTTAGTTCTTAATCTATTTCTCCCACTGAAGTCTCCCCTTAATTTTATTTAGTTCATTTCTGTAAATATTAGCATGGTATCAAGAAAATTATGGGAACAAAGGGTTGCACATACAATAATTGTCTAAGTGCCTAAGTGGGAAGCTGGGAGATTAAAACCTACTTTGCTGTTGTGTCTTCTTCCTGCAGATCAGCATAGGCCACACAGTGCTGACCTGACTTCAAGGCTTACCCCTTACCCTGCTTACAAAGAGAACAGAGGCTCTGCAGGTAAAATGTGATTTACTGGGATACAATAATGACACAAGCAGGAACAAATCTCATAGTTTGCCACACAGGGCACAAAAAATGTATCACAGTCTTCAATGTTCCTTTTTTAATTTTTAAGTATTTTTGCATACAAATCTTATGCAATATACATCCTTAATTAATTCAGAGAGTAAATGTAGTAGGACTCATAAAGTGGGATACTTCTAATGGTTATTAATATTCATGGAATTCTAAGAGGAAGGATATTTTCTCCAAAGATAGAAGAGCTAAAATGTATTTGCCCTATGACTGGATAAGTTGAAATTTATTCCCTCTAGGTAGATAGTCATCACCCTTCTGCCATCATTAAATCCTGGAAGTATTCAAAATATTCTTAACAGCCATCTCAGCTCTGTGGCTTCAAGTGCTAAGCCTTCCTGATGCAGATTTCAGTTCCAACACCTGATCTGCAAACTGATATATCTCAGCACCTTTTAAAATCTAACATGACATCTCTAATCATCTTCTAGGTAGCAAAAAGAAATACTGATAGTTATAGTGATTGTGGCATCTGATATTAGCAGCCCTCAGGAAAGAAGGTACCTTATAAATCATCTTTCAAAGAACAAAATCAACAATGTGTTCCTCAAAGAAATACTCAAACCCATGTACTTTTTTAATAAAATAGACTGATAATGTCACAGTTATTGAAACATTATGAGTTATTTTGTCAATACATTCAAGTTAGGAAACCCATTAAAGGACATTTCATTTCAATAGCAATGGTCATAACTCCATGTGAGTCAGTAGCAATGAGAAGTTATTAAATAATGCTCCACAAAAATAGTTCATCACTTCATAGCCTTGCTACTAAAACAATTAGTAACCAGTAGTAACTGCAGGCTTTTAATAGGAAGATTGTAACAAACCTATGCAGAGATTGAACAATTAGTAATAAGTTTTCAGGATGCAATGTATGGAAGAGTTTCCAACACATGGAAGGAGACTGTTAGTTTGTCATGAAGGTGTTTCAGGCTGTATTTTGTGGGAAATACTGAAGCTAGCTGAGAGAGATGAAAGCTCTGAAGGACTTTCGTTACCCAACTACAACTTTACACATATGAGGCACCATGTCTTAGTTGATTATACAGCCTTCTCCAGTAGTTAAGTAGGAGACTGAGTTACTCATATGAAAATATTCATCCCCATAGAAATTATGAATTTAAGACAGTTGTGTAGGATGAGCTCCCTGAATACACTGGGCCATTGACTCCAGCAGGGTAAAGCCAAGTAAGAAACACAGAAACACCTTTTCTTAATTCACGTTCCAGAGATGCTTTTTTCCTAGTGTGTCAGAAACATGAGTTACTGTAGCCATGCATCCCAAAACATTCATCCACCAGCGAGTGGCTTATGATTGCTGCATGTCTGCTTGTGAGGGTAAAAAATTAAACAAATGTGATATTTAAAAACATATACAAGACCTTCTATGGTTATAAAGACTGTTTCTAAAATCTTTTGCAGGAAGCCTTTTTCATCAACAACTACTATAAGTCTTTAACATTCACTGCAGCATTAAATGACATTGTTTGGGTGTGGAAGGTGAAGTAAGACCAGAAGTGAGATAAAAGTTTGGTTTTCATGGGTATAATAGGAAGGCAGGAATGTAATTTTCAAAGAAATCTTATTTACATTTCTCTTGAGTAAATGACATGATTAAATATTTACCTTCATAATTGTAGTCAGATGTTGGCTATAGAAAGAAGTACATATAAAAAGGTGATTTGCTAAGCCTGCCTCAAAAAAGCTGATGCTCTGGATTTAAGCAATAAATGCATTGAAACCTCTACAGATCCTACAATATATGCAGAGCCTGAAGTTATTCAACAAACTTATTTGATGAGTTAAATGAGAGTATACCTTCTAATTTGTTTTCATCCTTAATTACCAATTTATTCTTTTGATTCATACACAGTAAATTTCATACCATCGATTCCCTCTTGACCTTGTGCTTGTAACTGAATCCCGAGTTCTGGCTTGTGGCCCAGGAATATGTAGAAAATTGTTTATATTAGCAGCAAGCTGCCTTGAGCTGCAGTGCTTTGATTTAATGTTATAACTGTACTAAAAGTAGCATAGCTTTCCCATGTACTCTCTATTCTGTTCAAATCCCTTGTCATTATAACAGATGTTTGGATTATTGTTCTGTAAACTATGTCAGAATTTCAACCTCTAGTATCTGTTTATTATTCTCTGAGGGTGATATTACAAATGTTCTCATACACGATTGATACAGCCTGTCTTTTTCCCATAAAAGTGCTAAGCAGAAAGTTTTCACTAATCAGCATAAATACTAGTTTTAAAAGCAAAAATTTTTGTTTCAAATCTCCTTTGAGAAAATGTTTGCAGCTGGAAGTGGTGGGTATCACTCCTTTTCAAGGTATGTACCAGCAAGTGTGAGGTAATATTTGTATTACCTATTATAATAAAATGATACAAAAAATATGAAGGTTTTAGGTACTTGAATAAAGAAATAAAATTGACGTACAGTAATTTAATTATTTTATTCTGAAGCCATAATCGCTCTGCTGTAATTTTACATTAGTAATCTAATTGTCTGAGATTAGTTCTGTTCGTTAGAGCATGGTGCTAATAAACCTGGGTTGTGGATTCAATCCTTCTGTGGGCTTTTTATTGGTGTTAGACTTGGTGTTCCTTGTGGGTCTCCTCCAACTCAGAACACCATGATTCTGTAATTGCATGCTAAGTTATAAATGCATGTTTGCTGAAAAAACATATTTAGCCTTCTTGCTATAGACTATGAAATAATAATACTCTAAGCTGATTATTAGAATCATAGAGAGCAGAAGACTGAAATTTTTTTATAAAGATTTCAAGATGTAGAGGGAAGCAGATTCTAGGGAAGCTTCCTCTTCTAGGAAGATAATTTTTTCGTAAAAATCCTCATTAGCTCCAAAATAATACCCATTTTGGGGAAAAAAAAAAAGGGGGTTTAGTAATTGTTTTTGAAGCTTGAGTATTACTTTTCAACTGCATTTTAAATTCTTGTAGTAGATCTCTCATACACCTGGAAAGTGTTTCCTGAAGTGACTTGACCCAGTCTGAGGTTGCCTAAAAACCAGCCAAAAAAATCAGTTTCATTTTGTGTTCTCTCTCTGTAAATACACACAAATGTACACAGGACAAACTTGTGCACACATTACACCAATACATAAATTTATGGTCTTACAAACAGGAAAATCAGTATTTAAAAAGACAACTAAATATTTTTCTTTGTTTGATTATAACCCAGTCTACTATTCACCTTTCTAGTTCTGTAAATGTAAGCTAAAGACCTCAAGAGACGTTCATCATTTATACAGATGAAGATTGTATATGAAAATTATTTTAGTCCATTTGACAAACTTCCTTTTCCTTTTTCCTCCTCTTCCTTTTTTCTTTTTTTAATATATTCCATTTATCAGTAGGCTGTATTGTCATTGTCTGTCTGCTACAGGATGTTTGTTAAGATGTCTATCTCTGGATAATTATCTCCTTTAATATACTATAGAAATCTCTTACTGGGATGGAAAATGCCTCAGACTTAAAGAACGCTCTTCATACCTTAATAGAGACAAAAACAGGGTGCAATTTTAGGGTGCTCAGGCAATTATCAACAAAAATTACCCCAGAGAATAAAAGGTGATGGTATTGCTTTTAATTACTTTGCCTTAATAAGGGAATCCAGCTACATAGACAGTAGACTTCAAAGATTTTGCTGGAATCCCTACACATATTATTTTTGCATTTAGGATTAAAAAAACCAAGGTCAGCTTTGGAAATGATTAATGCCTTTTTGCTGAAAGCTGTACCAAACGTCCTTGAGTTTAATCAAAACTATTTGTTTTTAGTCAGCTTTGCTGTTGTCTCTTTTAGTCTTGTCCACTGATAGCTTGACATTAATGACATCATAAATCATGTGAAGTGGCGGCTGGGGTTTGGTAGCATTTCAAGTGTTTGTTGAGATGTCCTGGACTATTTGAGGAGCTGGTGTGAGGAAGGATATTGGGTTGATCTAAATCTTCAGTCTGCTGCATTTTTCTGTTGCTAAATCAAATAATACACTAATCAAAAATGTGGGATTTTTCTAAAAGGGCTATCTACACTTAGATTGTTAGATTGTAGAAAATTAGTCTGTGATTATTTCCCCCACCATGTCAGTGGGTTAGAATCATGTGAAATAGATACATTTATTGCACAAGGAATTATCTCAGGTTTGTAAATTCCTTAGTCTTTCCTTTTACATGAAGGCAAGGGTCTAAGCCCATGCTTTGCCCATCCCTATGTGACACAGTCGGTCAGATACTGAGGGGTAAGCAGCTTGTACAAACCTGTCATTAAGAGGTGTTGCTGTTTTGTTGTGTGTTTGTTATTTTGGTTTATGTTTTATTGCTATAAATAGCAAAACACAAAACATGATCACTTTGAAAATGTTTCCTTTGAAAAATGTTTAGTTGTTATCAGTTGTGTGTTTCAGAGATTTGAGTTGATCATTGGATGTTTTATCGTTTGTTACCTGTTTGGCTATATACTTAGGACATGCTTTTCATTATACTTTGCTGTACTGTGAGGACAATGGAGAACCCATTCTTTGAATGTTATTTGTTCATCTGGATTCTCTTACAATATGACATGTAATTTTTAGACTATTATAGAAAGTATTTGTTCTGTTATCATCCCTAACTCTCACAAAGTTTATTCACTGAAAATATTTCATTTCTTTGTGTCAAGGGACCTCCAGAAAGTTGGAAGATTTCTTTTGTTTGATCATTTAGAAGGATATATGCTTGGAAATAATACCTAATGCATGCTACATAGAGAAGAGAAACCATGGTCTAGCATTCACATTTCAATTCAAAGATTTATCATTTAACAAATCTGCTAAAGAATGTTTGTATCCCACTAATTTAAACATAAGCATAAATTTGATCACTTACTTCAACTGTTTTATTTAAAGTCACCTGGGTGAATGGCAAGTGGTGTTGGTATGGGATAACAATGTTACATTTCCAAGGCCCATATGTGTGAAAAGATGGATATACTTTCTCCATCTCCTGGTAAGAGAAAAATCAAACTACAGAAAATGCACATCACATGTAGTTTTGGAGGAAGAAATTACTGTATCTCCAAACATGTGACTTTCTTGGAGTCCAGGAAGCACCACAGGCACGTGGATTAAGACTTCTCACTCCACGAAAGATAAGGGATCTCTCTTTACACAATCATAGGTCTATACGGTTTTAACTGACCTGAAAAATTACATGGGGAAAAAAACAAAAAAAAAAGTTTTCATTTAATTACTCACATTACATGAACCAGTGTGCAAATTCACCAGTCAGTCTCAGTCCATGAGCATCTTCCTATCACCCACCAATGGTTCTCTCCTGTGTACAGATTTCTCTGGGTACCAGGTGAGGGATGTTAAGCACTTCTGACTCTATGTCAGCCTGAGCCTTACTGCAGATCCTGTGCATACAGTGAATGATGGTAATTATAGTGAAATATCTAGGGTATTATTTATTTCTCACTAGCAGACAGCACCTGACAGTCTTTGTATATCAAGTTGTTATTAAAATCCTATGTCTGGATGTTAAGCTGACTTATTTTACAACTAATCTTCTTTTGCAACTAATCATGTACTATGTATAAAGTTTGGTAAGTAAATTCATCTAATTTGACAGGAGAGATATTAAAATGAAATAATTTATGTCATAAAATAAACCATAGTAACTTGTTTTTGTGATTGCCAAATGCAGTTCCATTACTACATCGGTGTAAACATCTTTTGAGTAATTTCAATCTTGTATTAAGACTGGATTTGCATGATAGCACATAATTTTATTAGTTATAGAATGCATTTTCTAAGGATTTTAAGTATAAATCTCTTCTGAATTATCATGCTACATTGAAAATAGGGACATACAGAAATCTTTGCTGATGACTCCCATTTGGAGAGCATGTCATTCATGCTTTTGCACTGTGCTGTGATGCTGATATACAGCAGAGCTCAAGCTGAGTTAGAAGAGAAAGAGGCCTGCTCTAGTTTCCTCCTCTGAACCGTGCTTGTGTTACAATTTTTGTTGTGAGAAAACTATGATTTCCTGAATAATGCCTGTTGGTAGGGTAAAACTCATTATATAGCCAAGTGAAAACAACATGAGCAGCATTTCATGAACACAAAAAATGCATCATTCTCCTTTGCTTTTGGGGCTGGGTTTTATTTAATTGCATGAACACATGGGAAGACATAGAATGTGGCAGGGAGGCCCACATTTTAAAATATATTATCCAGGGATAAGTATGCAAAACTTGGTGTTCAGATCTCAAAACAATAATGGCAGTCAATAGTCTCCAAAATTATTTGGCATACTTCAGCATTTGCGGGGGAGAAAATCTACTGAGGCTTGTTTTCCCATTCTCCCATTCTTCTTCCCGAGTCTTCTGATCTGGATTTTAAAAGCTTGCACATAACATTACCTCTTTTTCCTCTCCACTTTCTGCTATCAAACAATCAAAAATCAGTGCCACCCTACAAGACACAGAAAAGCCTTACTCACCAAGTACAGATTTCAATGGGAATGCTTGTCTACAAAGAGTTCTCACAAGCATTCATGTCATGTCCAAAGTACCACAAGCTGCTCATCAAATCTGTTTATAATATCGGAGGTCTGTCTGTGTTCTTTCTTAACCTCACACTTTATCACTTTTAACTTCCTATCCCTGCCCTTTACACAATGGTTTCAATGGCAGGAAACTGAAAATTTACACTTTTCGCTAAAATGCAAAAAGTGGTCAGAAATTACCCAAGTGGGTAAGTTGCAATTTGCTTAAGGTGTTTAGAATGTTTACTATTGACAAAAAAGCTCCTCATTACTTACTTGCTTTTATTTTTCTTTTAACTGATATTCTTTATTCCTGCAAAACTGAATATAATAGGTAGAGAAAAGGACAAAATATCTCCTTAACATTATCTTCAACCAGTAAGAAATGCAACAACTCAATTGCTGTTTTGTTAATGTTTTGTTTAAAGAAATAGTTAAAGTTAAATAAAACACTTATTAAATACTGGATCACATAAAAAAAAAAGTCTTTAGAAATATAAATGGTCACTATAACCTTATTTGATGCAAGAGCACTGACTAGTGTGAAGAAATCACAGGAGGTTTATATGTATACACTCAATAGAAGTATTTTACTATAAAAGCAAGGACCCCTGCTGGCATATGTAATTTAATGTGCAGCATGCCTCTCCTAATTCAATCAGGTCTCTACATCCCTTCTTTCATATTCCGCTTGTATTCTGTATGCTAAAGCCATCAAGATTTTCAGGATGAAATGAATGCTTGTATTAATCCAGCAATTTCCATTTAAAACACAGCATCGATTTGATTAATAAGGTTTGATGCTGAATAATTATACAGCAAATATGTAGGATACAGAAAAACCACAGATGTGACCATCAGCTAAATCCTTGTGGGAGAAGGGGGTCAAAGGGAAGCAATGGCCATGACTGAGGTGATAAATTTTTGGCTTTTCTCTTATGCAATTAACAAGCAGTGCTGCTATTAATTTGCCACCCTCAGAGTCATCACTGGTCAGATGTGTCAGGGTCAAGGGGCATAGGGGCAGAGCAGGGGTCAGCATCTCAGCAGCCCTGAAAAGAAATTAGAAAATGAAAGAAATCCAAATTAAATGGTAGAGCACACTCTTAGCAGTGTAGCAGGGGGTGGGGCATCCCTTTAATGTTAAGACTCCTGGTTTAGAATAATAAAAATGTTCTCTGCACATTTAATTCAAAGTAATCAATCTGAGGCACAGCACTTGAGCATCCAATAAAAGAAAATCAATGTGGTCTCTGCAAGAGAAGACAAACAATGCCAGCTTTTACTAAAGGGATTATAGGTTAACATTTATTCATTGTATTGTAATCTGATGTCAAGTGGTATAAAATCAAGCCAACAATCCATTACCACTGGTTATAGGCTAGGTGCTGATGTTATGCAAAATGACTTTTCATAGAACTTATTAAATCATTTCTGTGTTCTAGCTGTAGAACAATTTTATACAATTGCTGAACTTCAATAAATTCTATTTCATTCTTGTAGTGAGGAATGCCAAAAAACAAATATTTGTCATTTCAAAGCACAGTTTAAACTTTTGTATGGTTTCCTTACTCTTCCTGTCATTAATTAATCAAATTGAATGTAGTTTCATTTTGGTTAGTAACAGGCAAAAAAAAAATCTTAATTTGATAACTGACACCAGGTAGTAGTTCTCCAACTTTTCAGTTTTGTCCTACTTACCTCCCATTAATGTTATTAATTTTCAGGTATAAGAAATTGACTTTTTTTTAAGTCCATTTTTGAAAGATGTCTATACTGTTTAGAGATAATCACTGTAATTTGTAATAAATCACTTTACAAGGAAGAGGGATTCTGTGTAAATGTCAGCTCTCAAAAGAAATCTTTGACAATGAAAGGCCAAATCCTGTTTCTAAGTAAAATCAATTGGAATTTGCCAGTGATGTTGATCAGGGTGAAAGAGGGCTCATATATCTGCCTTTAATAAGCCACAGTAAAAGTAAAACCTAAATGATGTTATCAGAAAAAAAGTATTTGTAAGCATGAAAAGCATTCTCTGGGTGTTATTTCATAGGAATATAGGGGGTTTGGGCTTGTGGCTCAAAACCCAAATTTTTTGTATTGGTGGCTGGCTTAGTAAAAACCACTTAATCATATCAGTTGGGAAGAGGGTAAGTGGGTGCTCTTTTCAAGTCTCAGGAAGAGTCAGTATACTTGAGCTTAACATAAAACCAAATAGTTAAAGGAGTTGTCAAAGTTAATGTTATTTTTGAAATAGTCTTGTTTGCTGTTAGCATTGGGTGACTTTTAAGTATGTGGAAAAATATTACCACATGTTTGAAAATAGTACTGATATTCTGCAGATTGTATTGCAGCACAGCTCTCTGCTAGTTCAAAACACTTCAGAATTTAGACAGAGGTAGGAAGGGAAATTGGACATGACACTATTTTAATTATAAAAGCTAAGGTTGATTTTGCCACCCTTGACACAACAGAATATTTTAGCCAGGAAGATATCTTTCTTTTTTTCACCTTCTTCTTTTATACGTATCCTTGTGATTCCAAAAGGAAATTAAAGCTCTAAAGTTCTCATTGTCAAAGTGTCAACCCTCTAGCAGGCCAATGAAGGCAGTGAAAACTTTGATTATTTATGCAATGGAAAATAAGAGTAAAAAAATTATTGTATGGATTTGGCAATACTGTTTAATGCAGTATTGCTCCTTCTCTTGCTTTGCTAATCATTGCATCATTTTACAAGTGGCTGCACAAACTTCTACCTCAGTTTCCCCTCTCTAAAACAGTAAAACTTTCTAGTTTATTGTAACATTTTCAGCTTTCTGCTGTGCAAAAAGGGACTGATGCTAAAAGGCTTCCCAAGTCTCAAAAATCAACTGTGTGTTGGTAGGACCAAAATTTTCATCTAGAATTTTTCTCCAGTCAAGTTTAGGCTAAAATATGTGGGAAAAGCCCATTATTATTTCCTCCTATTGCTTTGCTATAAAGGTGATGCAAGCTTCAGCCTTGAATCCCCTCCAATGTCCATGAATTTTTAGATCTGTCACATTTTCTCAAGCTTCCCTGCTTTCTTCTGTGCTGCGTGCAATGCTTTGTTTTTTCTGCCCATGGCTGCCTTGCTTGTGGGCTGTTTCTGTGACATCCAAAGCATCAGTGGTAAGGAGAAAGCTGTGCTGCAGAATTGATAGCTCACTCCCATTCACAGCCATTTTCACGGTATCACCAGCTTTGCCATGGAAACTGCTCCAAACTTAAAAGCCTAGACATTAGAATTTAAAATGTTACAGTAAAGTACGTAGCCTGCACACCCACCACCACAATGAGGTTCTAGTGCTTTTCCCCTCTCTGAACAGAGAATCATAATGGAGGAGATCCAAAGTACGTGAAAAAAAGTATGAAAATAAGACAATGGCCAGGCTAAAATTATAATAAAATGCCCTCCTGATAGAAAATACTCTGGTTTTCAGTTTCTGAACACTTTATGCTAAAGTTTTTTTTAAAAAAGGGGTACTAGTTTGGCCTGAAGAAGGACATCATAGACCCTACGGCATTGAAAAGCCTCCTGCTTCTGCATTTTTGAGCTGAGACCTGTAATAAATCTGTAGAAGATTTCTGTATCATTCTAGTAGACAGTGGGGTTTAGATAGATATAAGCAGTTAAAGGTGATAGAATACGATGGACTGAGCATCTTATTATTGTGCCTGCTGTTGTGAGGCTTCAACTCATTATTGCAACAGACAAAAACAACACAGCAGCCACACAGGACATGGTTGTAGTATTGATTCGACTTCTCAAAAGTCTTCTCTTAAGACGCAGAGTGCAGACAAGTATTGCTAGGTTCTTCTGATTCTGTTATGTGCTTCCTACACCTCCAACTAAGGGAACCTCAAGATACAGCAAAATGTCTCTTTAGTTGAAGGCAGACAGTGCTCCAAGCCTGACTCTAAGGGGTTCTTCCAGACACCACATTTCACACTCAAATTGCCATTAGAGCTTTGTTCTCCCTCAAGGCCTACAGTCAACTTTTTTGTAAACCCTCTACTGGGGTTAAAGGCCACCATGGCATTGTGTCCATCCTGCATACTAAACAGAGTTAGGCAAAAAATAAACGGCAGATCAGCTCTCTGTCCAAGAGAAATTGCATCTTTTTAAAAAATGGTTTTTTTAATGCAAGTTATTTGCCATAGTGATAAATGCAATATCTAACTGGGCTAGTTGGAATTCCCTTGATGTAAACTGGAAATGCGCAGGAAATGCTGCACTTTTCTCACTCTAAATTAACCATAAAATTCTCCACTAACAAAAGCAGCCTCTACCTGCACCTAACGCCAGCAAATGCTTTTAGGAAGTGCAAAATTGGAAATAAAGGTGTTTCTTTTTTCCTTTAGGAAAAATACCCATTAGAAAAAAATAAGCATTAGGAAAATATAAGCATAACATTTCCATGAGTAACTTGAATATTTGTCTGGGTATCAGCCACTCAACTTTGATCGTGACAACACAGCATCTCTGCAGTCCTTCCATGTGAACTACCTGTAGGCTGTTGACCAGAATAAAGTCTTTGATCCTTGTGCACACATTACAGAGAATAGCTGTTAAAGCTTAATGGCAGTTATGCTATAAAGCTCAACACAGAATTTGTGTCATACCGGAGTCTTTGCATAAGGCAATGTTTTAGACCCAAAACCTTCATCAGTACTGTGGGCATTCATGCTTTCAATTCCAAATTTCACTCTTAGAGCAACCTGCCAGCAGCGGGTATAGAAAATATATTGGCTCTGGAGAAAGAGGGTGTGTTTGCAAAATTCCCATCCCCTTCAAACAGAGCCCCCCAGTCTTCCTAAGCTCTCAAAGCTCCCATGTGCAGACCTGGTATGGCAAAAATGAACTTCATACAATGAACACATGTGAGACCTCTGCCTTGCTCTAGGAGTGGTGAACATCCATCAGCCTTTAAAAGGAACAGTCAATTTGATCTATCTCAAAAGCAACATCTGAGTAAAGAAATCTTCAATTTGCATTGAATTCCTTGAAGCTGCCACTTGAAAATAAGCTTTCCATATATAAAACCATATTCCTGTGGCTGCAGTAGGAAATGGTGAAAAAAACTTTCTCAAAAACTCTTTGAGGAAGACCTAAAGTGTTTTGTCTGAAATAAAATGAACATATTATTAATTGTGAAGGCCTATTGACATATCACAGAAAAGCTTTTCCCCACAGGTCAGTGGAGATTTCTGAAAACTCTTATAATGACACATTTAACCTACCTGACAGAGGTTTTAATCTAAATGCTGAGAGAAATCAGATATGTTTAACTGTAAATTAGACAAGTTTATAAACTGCTCAGAAATTATTTCCTAGTGTTAAAGCAAATTTCCTACATAGACAGTGTAGGAAGTAGGAAATAGGAAATATGTTTGTCAGCACCTGGTAATTTATGGTGGTTTCTCTTTAAAAAGTCATACCATTTTACTGGTATTCAGAATTTTTCCGTTTATTAGAAGAATGTTTTTCTATCTGCAGTACCCCAAATTATTTCCCCATTCTTTGGTTATGTAGAGTATTAGAAGACAACCCCAAGTCATTAAGGCATCCTTTATAATATAAAATGCAGTAAATACACAGAGCCCTCATCCCAGCCCAACAGTAATAGCAATTTGTAGTTTGCATCACAAGTTTTTCATATGGTTACTAAACACCTCATTAAACAAAAATTTTAAAAGGAAAGGAAAATATCTATTTTAAGTGCCACTGTGGATGGTGGTTAACAGAATTAATTGGCCAAGGAATTCAGTGGACAGCTGTCCCTCTAAAGGAAATATCCTGTATGTACTCACATCTAGAAGTTGAGTTAATTCAATTATGAGTGTTATCTACTCTAACCCCCTTATAAATTTGTATTACAAGCTCTTCTTTGAGATAAGGCTGCTTGATCTTGTCTCAAAGCTAAAAGCTAAAAGAATATCCATTCTAATATTTCCTCTAACACTTGAAATGTTTGGGTCTTAAGGAAGGTATCCAGTTAGAAAAGAACTCAATATCATAAATATATGTTTTTGCTGCATTCAAAAAAAGAATTCATAATTTCATTATATGTTTGTTGGATATACTGGCATTCCTTTATAATGAGATGGAAAAGTAGATGTAGGTTACCACCTTTTTTGAATTTGGTCATCCTCTTCCAAGAGGCTTTGTACACTGCAGACAGCCTGCTTCAGAAAGCAAACCCCAATTAACATTGTATTTTGGAACCTGTTGAGAGAAAGGAATGTTTTCTGTAGGCCACTATATTTGAAATCCCATGCTAAAACACCAGTGAAGTGATAGCCTGCTTCAGATCAGCCAGCACAAAACAAGTGTTTTCCCTAGAGGCATATATGCAGAGATCTCTTGTCCTTTCTCTGTTTACCCTTTAGTCCGCTCTCTCCAAGTCCTGCACAGTTTTAGGAGAAGAGGCTCCTCATTCTGGGAAGTGTTTGCTCTTTTTTTCTTTATTATATCTTTCTTCAGTTGTTCTTCAAGCCATTGCCATGATATTTTGTTTCAACTTCATTTCCTTATTGCAAAAGATTTTCGTAGGATTTTCTAGCAAGAAAGAATTATTAATAATTTGTTCCCGTCATATTAAAAAGTCAGAAAGATGACTGAAATGGAATGTAAAACTTCATGTTGACTTTCTTATGTCTATCGTTTGTTTCAAAAGCTTCAGATCTTCTGCTAGAGTAGTGGTGGGGGTTGTTGTGTATTTGATTTTGGTTTTTTTAAAGAAAGATTAATTTGCACAAGAAGCTCACAGCTTTAAATGTAGGAAGATTTTTGATTATCATTTATCTGCCTGAAAATAAATCTTGTAATAAGAGACCCAGAGTATTCTTAAAAAAATTAAAAAACATTTAATTAACAGCATAGTCAGTTTTGAACAACCTATTGAACTTTTAGCCATAACCTAAAATAATTATAAAATTAAATTATTATAGGTATTTATTTGTCCATTCTTTTACAATGCATTGCTTTTGTCAAGCCAAGCAGCCCTGAACGGATCACTTGAATCTGTCAGACTGGTAGAGAATGGTGTGAACCACAATACAGGAAGCTATCCACATTTCAGTAGCCATGTTCTTTAATCTAATGTAAATCTTTGGGTAATTAGCCAAATATGACAGAGTACTCTGTAGATCCAGAAAAAGTCAGGAAATTTTTGGCCAAACACTGGACAAAATGGCACATTTTCCTCACCAACTTTGTGGAGGCTTTTATTCTAATTCACAGTGTGCACTGCAGAATACAATAGTTTATATAGAGACATGCATTACAATTCAAAACTAAAACAGCATTAAAACACCAGAAATATTTGTCTGAAGTCAGTAAACAGTGGAATAAAAATAAGAAAATGCAACTGGGTGTTAAATATTATATTTTGGCCCCAAACAGAGTTGCAGCAACTGCAAATGCTCATTCCTTGGAGTCTCGTGAGATAAAAGGGAGATATATAAAAACAGTAACACTCCTGCTCTTTCTGTCATCACCTCAGTGTGGCAGGTGCCGCCCCAAAATTGTTTCAGCAGGAGTATCCACCTGATGTGGCATTCCACAACAAACACAACTACTACTCCCAACTTCCTTCTTCCCTCCCAGCTCCACTTCGGCAGGATTGCTGTGTGAACTTGAGTGGCCGCGTGTGATCCGTGGAATCAACCCCTGGGCTGGAGGGGTAAAGAATTAAAACATGAGAACACAATCATCCAGAGATAATGGAAACACATATTTTATTTTAAATAATAGGATTAAATACTTCTAATTTTTTCATCCTTAGTGGTAAAACTGATAATGTAAATTTCTTTCAAGTTTTATATTTATTCACCCAACGATAATGAATACCACTATATCTATATAAAAAAAAAATTAAAACTTACAATGACAATACAATTGTCATTCCAATGATCTTGGAACGCTTAACACTCAACAATTTTTAAAAAGGAAATGAAAGCGTATACTAAAGGTGGATGAATCTTAACACAGAAGCACAATCACATTCTGCTTTGTAATAGGGAAGTATTTTTGGTTTTCTAGATTTTAAGGACTATAAAGCTTCCTTCTTTATCTTGTATAATATGACACCAACCAAACTGAATTAATATAGTAATATTGTAATACAAAGACACCAGGTTTCCAGAATATATCATTACAACAACAAGATATATGTTATTGCAGAAGTACTAGTCCACCCTAAATATGCCATTATAACCAATACAGGAAGCTTTAAATAGGAAAAAAATAGAGATAATGGAGAGAGCTGTAACTTTTTAACCACATCAGATACCTGGACATGAAAATGTCAAGTTAAACCCCACTCCACAGTAGTATTAAAATTAGGGCTTTGTAAGCAGTGATATATATGGTCCTGTAGATGAAACAATGATTACCCCACCCCTGAAAAAGGCTCAGAAAATAGCATTGACACCACTTGTACCTGGAACACATTATGTCTGTTCCTGCTGCATGACTTTTTAGGACTAGAGGGTTGATTTTGGTAGCCTTAAATCCATAAGAAATACTAGTTTTATCATACCTTTTACAAACATTAGACTCCATCTATCAGAGCTTTGAAAGCTTATTTATAATGGTCCCACCTACAGCTACTAACCCCCACTTCTTACCCAGGACATAATTAAACTACTCCAGATCCTCATTAACCTGTTCCTTTGATCTCTGCAGTGATGATATGCAAAGCCATCTTATAAGGCCTCATCTCTTGCTATTGGTTGGGATTTTTGATAACTGTATGCAGAGTTCTGAAGAAGCAAAACCTATTGAAGATTTTCTCAATCTATGGAGAAATCCAGCTCAAAAGACCAATTTTTAAAAATCCACATTATCAAGTGAAGTGCCTTCATTAGAGTCCAAGGCCTAAAAGAAAATACTAGTCCAGGGAAATGCTGAAGGTCTGTGAGTGACCTTTCTTTGGTTTTAATCACTGAAACTCCCGACAGCTTAATAAGTTGAAGGTGCTAGATCATAGTCTAACTTAATAAGGGCCCACAGCAGAGTCTTGGCCACCTTTGATTGCTCCCATAAGTCTTAGCACATCTGGTACTCTGTCCTTGGGTGAGAAATGTTTTCCATAACTTTCCCTATGTTCACTACCCTGCATGTGAATTACTTTTATTAATCAAAAATGATACAGCACTGTATCATTTAACTATAATGTCATTAAGTATAATATCATTTAAGTATAAACTTTTGCAGTTTTATGTCACCATCCAACTGAGATGATTGTTTTCTCCAAAATAGAATTTAAAAAGGTTTATCACAGGAATTTCCTTAGCTTTTTCTTTCACCATCATTTGTTTTGCTGAGAATCACATGGGTCAACTTAACCTTCAGCTGTGACACAAGATTAAAGGGCTGAAGACTGCAACATATTGGGTAGGAATCATCTTTAATCTACTTTTGTTCTGTTTCAAAAAATAACAACACACAGGAGTAAGCATAGATTTGGCTAGGAAGCTAGGTTTCAAGCAAACAGTAAGCCAAAACCCATGCTAACTTATTTATTTAAGAATTTAAGAAATGGTATTTATTTTTTGTATACATAGTTTAGCTATAATGTAAATTATAATTTCTGAATTTGTACATAGGAATTGTTGCAAAAATGAAAAAATTCATCATCTTGAAATGACTGTTGTATATAAGTGTTTGACTCTACTACACACACATGTATCCTGTAAGAGAATAATAATGATTACAAAAAATCAGAAACCACTATGCCAAAATCTTGTTGTTCCTGTCAGATCTAATTTTACAACTTCCCATATTTTGAATATATGTCTGTTTGTTTCCTTTCTATTTTCTCCAGATTCTTTTCTATTCACAGCTGTAGGACATCTCAGCAACTTCGGACTGGGCTGAAAAAAACCTATTTAAGTGGTATCAGTGATCTCTTTTCTTCCCATCTTCCTTCTAGAATAAGCATTCTGAGTAGGTTTTGGTTTTCATATATTTTGGGTTGCTGTTATTCTTTAATACACAATGTAACATTTATCTTGGAAAAATCGAGATAATGGAATGCATCATGCCCAGGATTGCTGGTGACATTTGCATTGACTTACAGTAATTTTGTAGGATTTGATTCCACAGTTTTATTCCAACCCTTGAGAAAGGTTTTGTACACAGATAGCTTAGTAGATTTTTGGACTTCTGTACACATAAGGGAAAAGTGCATTCATCTGAAGGATTAGAAAATTAGTCAATGCACATGATTTCACTTATCTTTTAATATTTTGTGGAATACTGTGTCTCAAAACTGGATTGCTGAACAATTAAGGAAATTGTGCTTCTACAGGGACTTGCAAGGTTGTGCTCCTACAAGGATGCAAGGTGTCAAAACTTTTTTGGGAAAATGAGTACTCTGATTTCAGTTTCTGTGTGGCATTCTTAGTGCTTTCTGTAAGGCAGGACTGGTAAAATAAGGGTTAGTCTTTCCTTAAATTTTTAATTAGTGTAGAAAAATCATTTACAAATGATAAAATTATTTACAAATATCTGATCTGAGAATAGTGGAATATAAAATTCAGAGGATCTGTTTTACTTTAAGAGGAACAGAATAACTGGTTTTCATTTATTCTATTGTGGTCTAGGTAGATTCCACATGCGCTGTTTCAAGATAATCTCTTCCTAAGAATTCTTTGAAAAGACAGAAAAAAAGTACTACTCGATACATTTTGACAAAACCCTAAACTTTGTCATTAAATAAGTGCTCATGTGAGTAGACACAACCTTCTAAAGGACTTCTCACTCATTATCAACATCTCCATAAAACAAAGATTCTGCTGTAATAGTAGCAGAATTATACTGGGTCTGACCTATTGTCTATTTAAAAGTGGCCAGAAGAAATGTCTAGGGGTGAGAAAGAGAGAAAAATTGTTTTAGTTATTTTAGTACTCTCCTAGTCTTCACTTATTTTCAACTCAGACCATTCCCAAATTTGTGTAAATTCTCCACAGTCCTCAATAGATTCCTCTTCTATGAAATTACTCAGTGTAACTCAGCCCACCTATAGTTACAGATTCCTTTATGTTCTCTTGTAAAAATAAGCTTTTTTTCCAGCCATAACTTCTGAACTGACTTTCACTTCTTTGATGCCTACTTTTCCACATTAGAAGAGATAGTGAATAATTAGCTTGTAGTCATCCTCAGAATGCCACTCGTGGCTTTTGAAACTCTACTAAAGCTCTCCCAACTCATGTTCTCTCTTTTCCACAGTTCTGTGTGATTATATCTCATATGGAGTTTGTGAAGAAGCCCTTTAGTGATCCCTCTACACCTACCACCTTCAATGCATCATCCACAAATGTTCTCCAAATGCTTTTTTGGGTCCCTCTAGCTCTTATGCATGACAAAATAAGGCCAGAGCAGGGGAAAGTATCACATGGGAGTTTTTGGTATCACATTGGAAGTTTCCCTTTTCTGTTTGCTATTAAATCTTTCCCAGCTAAAGTAGTTAGCTGGCCACGCTAAATTCAACCAGCTCAACTCCATTTTCAAAGAAAAAACTCATTGAACATTGCAATCTTGTCTTCTTATAGCAGGTTGCATTAAGAGGTAAGGAAAATAGGCAGTTTTATCAGACTCTGGAAAAGGTATTACACTAGTTTCAAGGTTTTAAACTTCTTTCTGCTGGGTCCAGACATCAGACAATTACAGCTACACCCTGTTGTGGCTGATCCAGCAGTTTTCACAACAAAAAAAATTTCTTTTGTTATTGGATGCTACACTGCAAGATATCTCTGCAAGATCCTCTCTTTGTATGAAGGATTTTTCTGACCAGTTCAGCATTGTTAATTACATAAATACTATCATTTTAAATGCAGGGTCTTTATTTTCTTATCCTACTAAAAATGAGCAAGAGAAAAACCCAATAGACATTAGTCCTGATCATTAATTTTTTTAATCATTAGCTTACAGTGCAATTATTCTTATAGATGTTTGACTGATTTTCTTTCTGGTTTTTTTTTTTCATGCCTGTCACCATTAGAAAATTCATAGCTCCTCCAGACTGAAGTTTCTGAGGTCTATAATAAAGATAAGAGCCTTTAAAAAATATTAAAAATTACTTCAGTGTTAGTTTAACTAAATATTTCCTGAGGCTCCTATGAGCATACTCTGTGTAATTCAGCAACAGGCTTTGAAAGGATATAAATTAAATAATATTATTAGCAATCAAGCGATGAACTGAAACTGGCTCCCAACCACATGCTTTGACTCATGTTCATTGGACATTTAGTTTCTTTGTCCAATTTAATCCAGCCAAATTTGAGGGATATAACAGAGGCATCTAATTAAAATCATAATTGCTTTAGGTTCTCTTGTTCATGAGTAGTGAGAGAGGGACATCTGGGAGACAATTCAGGTTTTAAACACATGTTTATTTGTTCTTTGATATGTGTGTCTCTTTCTCCATTGATTAGCTGGGAAAAGAATAATGGCAATTCTAATTAAATGCATTACTTTACATGCCTAAAATTAACTAAGATGGATCCAGACTTCTTTGCCTTAACTTCCTTTTATAAAACAAGTTTAAATCATACTTCTCCTCTGAAGAATAAGTAGCACTAGGCATGGCTGTAATATAAATTTTAGTGAACTTCGTACTGTCAGTTATTATCAATAGCAGTATCAACAGCAGATTCACGTATCATAAAACTATCTTTTCTCAAAAAATCTGAGTCACCAAGATTTGAAAAACTTTTAATAATCTATTTGTATCTAATCAGCAGTCAAACCTGTCCAAGGGTTTGAGGCAACCTCGTCTCATTAAGCCCCTTAGAAATATCAAGTGATGTTACTCACAGCTAAAGAGAGATTTGAAGAACTCAAAAGTTTATACTAAATGCCTCTTTACTCAAATCTCCTCCATTGCACAGCTTAGCCAGACCAGAAAAACCTCCCCACTGAGAAAGCATCAATTTTTTTTCACATTTACCATTCCTGGTATTGCTCAGAGACACAAATACCCTTACCCACATAACACATCCTGCTACTAATGCATACCACCTACTCCTTGCTGAACCCTCTCACAATGGTGGTCTTGCCAGACTCAGGGAAATAGGAGTGCTTATGAGAGAGAGAGCTCAAGTTAACTCCTCCTACATCCTGCACTGTTTAGTTCAAAAAACTGTCTCTCTCCTCTCTCTTTCTCTCCTTCTGCTCTCTATTAGCAGCTACAAGAGTAATACTATCTTTTTTTTTAAGTCAGGGGAGTTAGGTTGGAGGATCTCCCCCATGCAGCTGCAGATATGAGACGGGTTTTAGCAGCTGAAGTACAAAGGCGGGAAAAAAAAGCTGTTTAAAAGAATATCACCTGGCTTTTTGCCCTACAAGAACTTTCCTTCTTTTGTTGGAGGGTTCAAGGCTGTCTTCCTTTTGCTCTTTTGGGTTTAATAAAACCTTTTGTACCCCTTCCACTCTCTCTCCCCCAGGTGGTCTACATGGCTGCTGATTGAGGTCAGCTGCAAGAGATGTAATGTCCTGAGTACCGTGCAGCAGCCTTAATCCTGATGTTAGAGTTACAGCCCCTGGAGACTGGAGACATGATTGTTTTCCTGGCTGGCTGACCTCAACCAACAGTTGTCCTGGTCACCCAGCATGAGCCCACCTACCAAAGGCATTAGAGGAATGCTCTGCACATCTTTTTTGAGCAGAAACAATTCTGTTTATGTAAGTAAGAGGGCAATATTGGTTGGGTGATGCAGGTGGGCAGGGCAAGATCACCAGTCTCCTGCAAGGCTCAGGACAGAGCTTGGGTCTCCCAAACACATGGAGGCTCCGGGATCCAGAAGGGTTCTGTGAGCTGCAGTCCGCAGGGATGAGAAATTGCTGTGCAGAGCCCTGAGGCAGCTGAAGGAGACAGGGAAGGAAACTGCAGCTCTAAAGTAGCAGATTTATTTATTCATCCCTCCTGTAGCCCATCTGACAAATAGCTTTGTCTTTGATTGCATGTATTGACACCCATTCTGCTGCAGATACAGCTCTTCTGTGCCCCTAGCAGACTGGACTAAATATTTCCTTAACTCACAAAATGGCAATGATCTGTTCCAAATCTAATCAACCATTTAGAAATCTGCTATTTTTTGTTGTGAAGAGTCAGATTGGAGGATGAAGTAGCTCACCTTCCTTTCAGGTTCTCATTGGCCCTTGAGAGCAGAAACAGACAGTGTATATGAGCTTGGAATCAGGATAACCTCCCTGCTTAAGGCACATGTTTTCAGCAGTCAATGCACAAGATAATGCTCTACAGTGCAATTCAACATCCTCCAAACTTCTTTCTTAGTTAACAATGGAAAGTCAAGCCATGCAACTGTTTCAGTCTAAGAGAACTAAATATGGAAGCATTCATCAGCTGCATAATAGACACACCAAACTCTGAGTTCCTTGGCAATGTGTGCTGATGAGTAGAAAAATTAATATATTTCACGCCCCTCTCATCTTATCCATGAAATATGTATACTATAACAGAAAAGACAGTCATAGATTGGACGGTTTTGCAGAGGTACCAAGGATGTATCATAGTGGTTATCAGCTGAGTCAACAGCTCAGCACACCCCTTTGATGGAAGTGCTTATTTTCTTTGTCAGTCCTAGGTAAGGTGCAGGATTCAGAAAAGAGAAATTAACTTCACACAACCCAACATTCTCGGATAGATTAAAAAAAAATTGACAGTTCAGGTAGGGAGAAACATCACTGTGGTGTTTTTCATGGACTTTTGCTGGCTTTTGCCAACACCATGGCCTGAATCTTGCACTGCAAAGCATGAAACTGATGTGGGGGTATGAAAGAGAAAAAGGGAAGAAAGAGCAGTTCCTCATCAAATGTCTGACTGTGGGAAGAAGAAGACAGATCTTTCCTTTTGTTTTGTTGCCTTGCTGCAGGCACACGACTTGGTAGACTGCATCGCTCACCCTGAAAGATCTGCCCACTATAAGAAGCATTGCTGTGCTTCCTGTACACACCTTCATGGTACATGTGCACATTTCACAGTATATTTTCAATATTAGATTTAAAAGCAAAGTTAGAAGTGTTCCAGCTTCCAGCTGACAGGCACTTTCCTCAACAAAACCCTTTCTACATCCACATGCCAATTTACCAACTGGTTTACAAAGTGCATATCACCAGAAACAGCTCTTATTCCCTTATGCAGTATCTATCCTAGGTAACTGTGGGATACCAAGATGCAGGACAGCAAGACTGCAATCATAAAGTCACCCAGTTTATGGGTGAATTGTCCCTTTTCTCACCTGCTTATTACTATGTTTTTCTTAAACATATATTTCCCAAATGCAGCAGCTGCTTCCCGGTGCCTCCATGAATATATGGATAAGAATTCTTGCAGAGAAACATCTTCCAATTTACTTGCAGCAGCTACCTAGGACTTACTAGCATTCCCCATTTTTAAGACAATAAAGTTGTGAAATGCTCTCCAACTTAAAGTCGCAGATATAAATGGTTTTTAAAGCCAGTGATTTAGTTTGAATATTGACGTCAGAGATGGACTTGTGCAGCAGTTTTTCCCCCTAGGCTTCAGCATGGCAGGAAATCCAGCCCATGATAAATATACATAACTCTGAGGTCATTATTGCTCAGATTTTGATGTGTCTGCTGTTCAGTTGTTGACTCCGCATATATCAAAACCTGATATTTAATAAGCACTGGCACTGATTTAACTTGGGATATTTCATATAGTTTGGAAGATTGTAAGTCATATAATATTTAAGCTGTTACACACCACAGCTACTTCGATCAGTAGTAAATACTGTATATTTTTGCATAGGATGTGAAAGATCAAGATTTGCACTGTAATTCTGAGGTTTTGAGTGCAATGTCTAGAACATTGCAAAGGTGATGTAGCACTTTGGGTGCTAAACTGTGAGAAAAAGTTTGGGGGAAGGGGGATATGCAGAGAAAGCTCACAATGAACTGTTAAGACTCCATATTTCTTACCTGTTACTCCAAATTGCTCCTGCAATACCTCCTCAGTTGAATTAGCAAGCTTATTGACATGCCTGTGGTAACCATGCAGGAAAATAAAAACTGACCTGCTGTCAGATGAGGAGGCTTCCAGCACTGCAGCTATATAAAGAGTGGATGTTTGGTATTTAGTGTGTTCCCTTATTCTATGGCAGAAAAGCCAGATGAAGTGCAATTCTCAGTGACTAGCATTTCCAGAGCTGCCTCCCAGTTCTGAAAATTACTTCTCCTGTGGTCTTTAGGTAAAGCATTTTCTTCTGCATTTTGGCTTCTATATGTTTCAGAAGTGCTAAAAATGGCAACTTCACAAAGACATTGTTTTGGAAGCTGGAAAGCACTTTTCATATAGAATTTTTATTTTCTTTTAGTTTCTCCAGTAACCTGCTTCTCTACACCATTTCCCTAAGGAATTAATTCTATGCAATGTTACTGAAAGAAAGGAGAGAGAGATCAATACAAGACTGAATTTCCATACCATCTGTACACAAGGATATTTGGGGTGAAGATTAGTATAGTGAAAGGATGTCGCTGAGTTTTGTTACTTCCTGTTGATGTATTCATGTGAGAGCTACAGTCAAATGTGAAGTCACCATTTAACTTGACTCTAACAAAACAAAACAAACAAGCAAAGCAAACAAGCAAAACCGAACAGCCTCTAGAAAACCGCAAACCAACCCAACAACCCAGCTCAAAAGATCTTAGTCTATGTAACTTTGGACAGCACTGAAACATAAGCACTTTCTGGAAAACTGTATTTCCTAGGCCTGCTTTCAGATAAAGAGTATCTGAAGAGTAGCCTGTGAATCTGTATTAATGTTTGATCTGTCCCAAGTGATCACTAAACATAAAAATATATACCTTATGTGCAAACTGTTGCAGTGGGATTCAGCCAGTCTTTGTGAGGACAGTACAGAAGACTTTTGTCCACGGGGGCACACTATAAGGAATGTCAGGAGACAATTTGCATACCAAATTTGTTCTTGATTAAAGAAAAATCAAAATCACTATGTTGTGTTTTCAAATGAGCTCTTTGAAGCCCAGCTTTTAATCTTGTGGTGTTTTGAGTGCAAACATTTGGCATGTTTATACTTGTCAATTCAGTCAAGTGTTTTGTAAGATAAAGTATTTGGACTTTTCTACTGCTGGTTTTGGATTATTCTGTAGAGTCCCTGATAATTCTGTAAGTGTTTCATAATCAATATTAATTAGTCTTTAATAGTAAATGAACAGATGTATGGAACCATTTCACAATTCATTTTGAGCAAGCTTCCTGTGAGATCCTCCTTGAACTTGTGAGCACGTGATAAAGGAAGAGGCAGTGGTCATCTTCTCTATAGATATTGCAAAGTCCTGACATGTATTTTTGAGGGTATTAACATAATCTCTTATAACTGATAAAGAAAGAAATTCCTCTAATTTTTGTTGTTCGGTATTATCTTTATCTTATTGAAAACTGTCTTGTAAGATTTTCTTTTATTTTTACTTAATAATATCATTCCAAATATATGTCTTTGGAGGAAACTCTAGAGAGAGATATCAGTCAATGTGAAAAAGGAAAGAAAATTGAGAAACCACAAAGACATGCACATTCACTATGCCAGTGGTATTGAACAAGCCCATCACTTCCAGTGGAGTCCTGCATCTTCAAGTTCTCATTCCTCTTTTGCAGTGGGACTTTTTTCCACACATGGTGAAAATATAAATCTTTTTCTAGATATTCTTTCTGAATTTGTTATTTAAATATCCTTCCCTCACTATCTCTAAACATCAAAGACTTAAATCTTCCTTTTCATGTTTTCCTTCTGCAAGACAATTTCTGCAGCATCCCATGAACACTCTTGCTATCTCACTGACTTCTTTCAGATGAGATTATTTTTTCAACTGAGATTACTTTCTAATCCTGTGTGAGAATATATCAGAATTTGTTTTCTGTTGGAAGCAGTAAAAATTAGCATCTCTCTTACAATGTCATATGAGTAGGAAGTGGGTTCAAAATCTGCCATTTGTCAGCTAGCAGTTTAGGGAAACAGGCTTCCTCTTTTGTAGTGCACTGCTGACAAAACTTCCTGGCAATGTGAAATATCATCAAGAGTTCATTACCTCCTGAGTAGCTCCAGAGCTCATATCCCTGCTTCTCTAACACAGCGGCATGTTCTGTATACCAAGATAATATTAGCTGTCCAGACTGAATCAAGGTAGACTTTCTTATGAGAGAGATAGTAGTAATGCAATTCTTAACTACTGGTTAGAAACTGCCAGTATAGAAATTAAATTAAACTGGAATGTGACTTGAAACAAAGGTTAAACAGATTCATCATTTATTTGTAACTGTTTGGTTTTATTATTGAGAATTTGCGGAACAAAGTCGTTGATGCAGGCATAGTGAGCTAGGGAGGGAAAAACCCAGAAGATGTCTATAACTGGAGTAGCCATTTTTTATTGTTGTTTATAGAGGTAGACTATGAACAAAAAGGATAAAATTCTGCTCCATTAAATTATGAGCCAAGTGTCTACAAACCAAATTACAATGAACTATATTTCCTCGGTTAGACTGCCTTATTTAGAAAAGACAGAATCACAGAACGGCTGAGATGAGGAGGGATCATCTGGTCCAATCCACCCTGCTCCAGTGTGGATACCCACAACAAATTTCCCAGGATCTTCTCCAGCAAGGTTTTGAGTATCTCAAATTATAAACACTCCACAACCTCTCTGAGCAAGGTACTCTAGGGTAGGAGTACCATCACCCCAATAAATTAGTGATTTCTTGTTTCAGATGGACTATCATATATTTTAAGTTTTATATACCTCTTCTTATCCTGATTATGATAGATTTTTGAGAAGGCCTAATTCACAGGAAGCATTTATCATTTTCTTAAATAGCCTTGTACAAGAGAATATTTTTTAAATTGTTGATGCGAAATGCTTGATTTTGTAGAATTCTGTTAGCAAATATGTTCCATTGTTAAACTAAAAGAAGAAGTTTGACCAGCTTAAATGCATGCAAGATCTCTCTCTTAGCAGTATAATTCATATGCTGCTGTCCTTTTTGTTCTTATGGGTAAATGAACAATAAAAAAAGGAAGTTTATTTTCTATCAGTATGTTCTTTACAGAGGAATTGAAGACTAAAATGTTTGCATGAGATCATAAACTAAGTTTGCGTAAGTATCACAAGAGAAAATACTTCTATAATACTATGTTGGTTGTAGGCTTAAACACACCGCTGTCAAGTACAAGCGAATGTCATCATTTATGTTTGAATTGTAACATAAATATTTCATTGTATTTACATCCCTCTTGTGAATCTCAAGGGTACTCAAGTCATGAGGACTGATTCTTTTTTTTAAATGCCCTTAACATCCTAGTTTCTCTCTGATGCACAGTATTTAAAGATGACAAAAAATGTCCCTGTTATAGGGAAGCTCTGTATTTCTTATTCAAATAGGACATTCTGAAACAAAAGGAGAAAGTAAAAACAGGAGGTGATGGCAAAAAGGACAAAAAGACAAAACAAGAAAGCAAGTTAGAGGCATAGTAAGTGAAAATGCAATTGTAAAGGAAATGCAAAAATAATCAACTTTCAAAATCCAGGCTATAATGTTATCTTAGACCTATGTTAGGACATAAATTAATTCATACCTTCTTGTGATTTGTGGTGTCACTGTTAAAGCCTTAAATAGCATTAAATCCATACAACTCTAAGTTGCATAGCTTTTTTTTTCTGTGTGCTGTATGTAACATCTCCATAAATAGTCCTGTATTCCAGGCACAGGCACAAATATGATTTTAAAATTTATAAAACATTGCATAAGAGTGGCCACTTACTGAGCAAGTGAAAAGCAAAAATACATGATCTGAATGAAGATCAGGTGAGGATCAAACACCTTAACAGTACACTATAAGCATTAGCTTTATCAAGAGACATTTTGTAACAGCAAGGTGCATCTGCAGAAAATACAATTTTCCTAACTATTCTGGTGATTTATTTTTAAGTATTGAAGAACAAAGTATTTGTAGGGTCAGCCAGAAGTCATAATTGAAGGGAAATATGTGTGATCACACAGAGATTAAAGAGGAAATACATTCAGTTCATCCAAACATTACAATAATAGGATTAGAAAATAATAGGATTATAAATACTAAACCTTTGAGGATAAATTCTGCCGTTGAGGAGATCTGTGACTGGGTCTCTTGATTGTCTGCAGATCTTTTTACACCAGTAGAAAAGCAGGAATTGTTTAGAGTACTTTCTGAACTAAATTGAGTGTTGTTTCAAACGTGATTTTTTTTACTACTTCTGACATAAGTTGTAACATTTTCAAAACCCTTTACAGATGTATTTTTTTCTCTAATTCTATGATAGATTAAGTGTGAATTATTATTGTAAGTAGCTTGGTCCATCTTGCCATACACAGCAAATGGAGTGAGATATAAAAAATCTTCTATTTAACTTTTTTAAAAGAGCAAAGACCAGGGTCAAAATACAAATACAATTGTTCCATGATGATTTATTTCACAGAAGCAATGCAGGTCTTCTCTTTTTTTTTACTCTGTGTTCTCTTAGACAAAGCTATATTTTGTATTTTGTGTATGATTCTGTTTTATAATGGTTTTGAACTTATAGCATTATATATATATATATATATATATATATGTATGTATATATATATAGTAGCATTATAGATATATATATATAGTATTTCCACTAGCTATAGTGTCAACTTTAACCTGGATTTAAATTTCCATTTCCCCACACACATGTACACATACATATAAAAAAGGCCAGATATAGAGCTCTGTTATTTTACAATGGGATTGGTTCCAAATGTCCCCTCCAACTGGCCCTACAAGGAGACTGCACAAGAGGAAGCTGTTATGAACTACCATCACAGGTTTGATACTTAAATCATATTTGTTTTACTATCTTGTTAAATGTCACACTGATGTTAGCTGCACTCCTTAGCCATTTATATATATTTTAGGTTTTAAACAGGAGTCAAGTGTATTTTATGGCAATCCTTTGCTAAATTATGCTGACTTATTTTAAGCTGAAATCCACAGCAAGTTTTAAGAAAAAAGTTTGAAGATTTGCTTCAGGATACTAGATCAGTTTACAAAGTTGTTTAGACATGCACAGTTTGAGTTTTTGCTATGATTCAGCTATTCTTCTAAAATGATGTGAAGTTAAGCTATATATGTCAAAGGAGTTTAAAAGAAACCTGACATGGAGCAGTAAGGAAGTCTCCAGGGGACAAATGTGATGCTGGAAGCTTGCGTTTAAATTATAAAAGCAGTGAGACTTGAGCATAGATCCTGCATTATGTACATGAGTTCACTCACAACAGTGAAAAAGAGAAGTGTTAAAAGTCTGTGTACAACTGCAGAGCTTTTTATGTTAGTATTACAGAGAAAAGGTGGGACAGTTCATGTAATTGGAAAACAGCAATGGATAGATACAGACTAAGAAAATGAAGTCTTACATTCTTCACACTGCTGTGGTGACAAGTGCAAAACTTCAAATTTTAATAACTTTGATATTTTCTGCAACTAGAATATAGTAGGGATGAGAAATACTAGAGATTGCTGGAGTGTGATGATGACAGTTACTTGATATAAAACAGGAATGAGCCAATTAAGGCAGATTCATTGCTAGATTCATAATAAAGAAACAAGTAAGAATTAATTCATAATGTGAAGAACGTGGGCAACCTCGGCCATAATGACCAGGAGATTGCAGTGTTTAACCCAGATAAATGAGTAGGATAAAGAAGAAAATTCCAACCCCAGGGAGAAGATCCATTGTCTTATTCAGGAATCTTCCCGGCAGCATTCTGGCACCTAGGAGGCCTGGTTAGTCTTGAAGGGTATCCTCCTGAAAGCACAAGTATGGTCTGTTCTAACATGTAGGAAGTTAAATTAGTGTGAAGACCAGTACAGATTGCATGAGAGATCCTGATTAAAACTGAATGCTAAAAGGAAGACAGAATAGCAGTTGGGTGACCCAGATATGTGGAACCCAACCACCAAGGGATGAAGCTAGAGATTCAAAGACAATTGGTTGTCATAGGCATTTGTTTCTGACTGAAAGGATACCAATCCTGATGTATGGAAGATAGGAGAGATCATTTTGAGAGGGTGAATGATTAATAATGACTGTATTTTTATTGTTCTGGTTTGGGATTTCTCTTTACAGTTCTGTGAATAAAATATTACATTTATATTAACTGTATTCCTATATCTGGTAGAAATTTGCTGATACATTGCTAGAGAACAAGAGGAAAAGAAGATAAGAATTTCCTAAACTTATCAAGAAATATTCACACAAGAAAAAAAGTAAATGCATACAAATATGTATCTTTGTAGATAAAGTTTTCAGAAAATTAGAAGAAACTAACTTTCAAAAATTTAGAGGAAGTTAGAACTTCAGCACTAGCCATCTGGGAGTAGGAAGGTATTGATCTTGCCTGGAGAAAATCAAAAATATTGTCATGCAAGGGTCCACTTTCTGCAGTTAGACTGAATTTTGAAACATCTTTTATTCACAATTTAATTTGACTAAAATTTGTAAACCACTTGTTTAGGAGAAAAGCAAAATTCTATGAAAATGCGAACATTATTTGTCATGGCATTTCCAAAAGGTTTTGGTCAGACCTACTAAATTCAGAAAAAGCTTTACCTACCAAACTAAAACCTAGGAAGGTATGAGATATTCCAATTCTCCTTCACCTTCCCATCTACTGTAGCCTGACATGTCAAGACTTTATGCAGGAAATTAAAGGTCTCAATCCACATTCATGTGGGGTGTAACCTGGACCCTGAATCTGGAAACTCTCCATCATTTCAGCATTTGCTTTTTTATTCAAAATGTCTGAAGTTGTTTCGTTATTTTAGCTTCCTTTCACCTCAGAGATTCTGCTTTGTAACTTCAAATTTTTGAATTATTTTAAATTTATTTTTACGTTAGCAAAAATATCTTATATATTTACACATCTATCTAGTATGCAATCCCAAGGAATAAATCTCTTATTGCATTATTACTTGTCTAATGCAACAGAGACTAAAAATGCATCAAAAATAATGCTCAAAGTGTTTTATGATATTGACTTCCATCAAAAAATCACAGATGGCCTGCAAAATGTTAATGCTAATTCATCCACCTTCCCCCTTTTGGATCAGCTATTGGTTCCTGGGTTACAGATGCATACATTTTATCCTGTATCTATAACCACCTAAAGCAGATCATCATGCCAACATGTTGAGCGTACACATCACATAGAATTCTGAAAATTGTTATTTCTCAGTGTAATGGGTGATGCATATTACATGTCTCTCTGCTGACCTTCTTTTTTGATGTTTCCTTGCTGCCTAATTCAATATATGTGGGGAAGACTAGAGTAGTGAACTGATTAGTCCCTGATGATGAGATGCCCACTGCACCTCTCCATCCACCTTGTGATGGAGAGCTGATGCAGTATCCACTGTGGTCAAAGTGCCTTTTTTTCTTTCAGTTGCAGTGACAGAGGGTAGCAGGGATGACTACAGCTATGTTTATCTGGTTGGCACATAGAAAAAAGAAAGAAAAGAAAAAAAGAAAAAGAAAAAAAAAGAAAAAGAAAAAGAAAAAAAGAAAAAGAAAA